>CAEGAG010263665.1:0-10237 GCA_903067065.1 Brachyrhaphis terrabensis | reverse complement strand
TTTAAACGTATACATATTATAAACAATGCTATGGAAAGGCAGTCTTGATGCAAGAGAAAACTCAGATTTATAATAAAATTGCCACAAAACAATAAACCGTTAGTCAATTTATCAGGTCAACCAACTTTAGATTAACTCATTAATCAATGACTTGCATCCCTATTTCAGAAAATTAAACCATATGATAAGGTATTTGTTTCAGTCGCTGTTTACATTTAACCAGGTGGGTCATCTGGAGCATCGCTGGGCCCAGCTGGAAAGCCTGATTCTGCAGAAGATTCAGGACTCTGCTCAGACTCTGGAGGATCTCTCCCGGGTCGAGGCCCAGCTGAGAGATGCCAGAGAGTGGGTGGAAGAACAGCGACCCGCTCTCACCTCTGCACTGAGAGCCAGCCCACCTCCAGACCTGGCCCAGAGTTTCCTGTTTGACCACCTGAGCGTTTGTGTAGAGCTGGAGGCCCATCAGCAGCTGCTCGGTCAGGCGGTGAACGAAGCACAGGCTGTGGCCTCCAGGCTCGGGCTGAGTGAGAAGAAATGCTTACAGGAGCTTGTTGAGCAAGCCCAGATGGAGGTGGAAGTTCTCGGCACTCGGGTCGCACAAAGGAGGAAGTACCTCAGTAAGGTAAGCAGCTGGCATTTTAAATTAAATGCAAATGAAACTTTAATTGCACCCCTAAGGACATCTGACCTCTTACTAATAAAACTTTTTTCTCAAGGCTTTCACAGAGAGAACGCAGTTCCTTCAAGGAGTGGGGAGAGCTTTGTCATGGGTAAAGCAGCAGGAAAGGAAAGCTTTATTAGAAGACCACATTTCTCTTCTTCCGGAGGATTTGACCAAACAGGTTGCTGCATGTCGGAGCGTCCAGAGCAGCTTACGGGCTTACCAGAGAGAGCTGGCTTCGCTCTGGGTTCAAGGGCGAGAGTTGGAGAGAGACGCAAGCGACAAAGAAAGAGCGGAAACACTGGCGAGACTTGAGGAGCTACAGTCAGCCTTTGAAACGGCACTCCAGAGGACTACTCAGCATCTCGCAGGCTTGGAAAAAGCCTTGACTTCAAGGAAGTACTTCCAGATTGACCTGGACAAAACCTGCCACTGGCTGAGACGAGCAGAAGTCATAACATTCCCTGAAATCAACTTCAACAGTGTGGAAGAGAGCTCAGATTTGCTAAATCACATGTCAAACTATCAAAGTGTCTTAGAGCAGGCTTCAGAGTACGAGAACCTCCTTCTCATCGTCCAAAGAATCGGTCAGGAGATCCTCCCTACTCTGAACGAGGTCGACCATTGCTACCTGGATGAGCGGCTCAATGCTCTGCCTCAGCAGTACAACGCCATCCTAGCTCTTGCCAAAGAGAAGAAAGACAGGGTCCAGCAGATTATCCAAGAGAGAAAAGAGTTCAGCACTTTGTTTGAAATCACTCACAATGCACTGGAGGAACTCCAAGAGCAATTTGACAATCTTGAGAAGCAGACTATCAACATAACAGAGGAGAACGGTGTCCGTTTGATAAATGAATATAAAACTATTGATGAAAGTTTGGTTCATCTCGGTCCTGCTGTCGGAGAACTTCATGGGAAAAGCCAAGGCTTTTTAATTAGGTGTTTCCAAAGTAAAACTGAGGAGACACAGCAGCTGGTCGTTCTCCATAGAAAACTGAAAAGAAGGAATGACCAGAAGACAAAACACTTAAGCGACTGCTTGGAAAAAGTAGATGAACACAACAGGGTGGTGTCCAAACTAAACTCAGAGATTCACTCTGTTAAAGAGGGGCTGCTCAGAGTAAAGTCGAATAAAGAATTGAATTCTTTAGATAAAATAGCAAATCTTTATCTGCTGCTGGGAAGTTTAGAAGGAGTGAGATCTCAGGTAGAAGAAAGTTATACACACAAAAAAAACCTTGATCTAAAGTTGGACACTGCTTCTTTCCAGGAAAGTAAACTGCAGCTCAAGTTGTTGCAGTCATTACAGAGTGATATTAAGTCTTTAATTAAAGAAAGTGAAACTAGAGTCACAAAGAAAGAGAATTTCTCAAAAGAGGCTGAGAGGATGTCGGACTGGCTGAAGGCCGTAGAGAAAAAACTGAAGGAGCCTTTGATCATTTCTGAGGTCAAAGCTGAGAGGATAAATGAAGAGAAGCAGAAACTTAAAATCACTGAGGAGGAAGTGAGGAGCAGACTGAAGTTGGTAGATGTCTTGGGTGTAAGAGAAAGGCAAAAGTGTGAAAGTAAGAGAGAAGCAGTTTCTGTGAAGATAGAAGAAAAAGTACAGGAGCTCGAGAAACTGGGAGAAAAGGTTCAACAAGAAGTCTGTGCTAAACAGGTAACTATTTTATTCTGGTTAAATCTCCTTCTATCTTGTTTTTATGGTAGTAATGTGGAGCATTCAGTGTATCACATAAATCAGAGCTTCAATTTAATTAAGCAACATTCTACATTTCTAGCTGACACTGGATCAAGCTCTCAGTCTGGTCCAGAGGCACCGCTTATCTCTGCAGTCCATGCGGGAATGGCTGGACAATGTTTCCACTTTGCTCCATGAGGCCAGATCTGGGGTGGAGATCGAAAACCGCAAAGACTGCATGCAAAATCTGGAAGAAATTTTAGCCCAGGAGAAGAACTTTACAACTTCTGCAGAGGAGATAAGGACCCTGGATCCTCTGCTGGTCGATTTTGTGGAGGCAGGAGAGTTGAAACAGATCAGGACAAAGATTCAGTCGATGCAGCAGATGAAGGAAGAAGTCACAAAGCAAGTGGAGGCTTACAGAGAAGTGTTGCAGAGGTATTTCCCTTTGGAATAAATACAGCATTTTTAAATTGGATTGAATTTTGTTTCTAATATTAAATATTTGATTTAATGCTAATAAAGCCATGTGCCGTGATTGTTTTATGTAATCTGCATATTTTCCCAGGTGTGATGCATTATGGGGCTCGTTTCAACACTCAAAAGAGTTGCTGGTTCAACAGATGGATGATTTAGAAAGCAAAATATCTCAGTTCACAACAGCCAAAGCTCTCAGTGTCCATGAAGCAGAGGATAAGTGTCGAAGACAGGAGGTGGGCAACGATATCTTAATGTTTATCTTGATTAAACATTCTTCCAATATATTTTTATGAACTTTTAGCTCTGACTGAGAATTGTTTTATTTTTTGCTGCAGTCTCTTGTGACTCAGATTGACATGCTGGAGCTGCCTTTGAGTGCTTTGAAGGAGAGTGCTGGAGAGCTGGATCGAATCATGTCTGAGTCCAGCAAAGTTCTCACCCGTCACACTGTGTCGTCGCTATGGCAACGGTGGACACGGCTCCGTAGCGTGGCCCGAGCCCAGGAGAGGGCGCTGGAGGACGCTGCCAGGGAATGGAGGAACTTCATCAAAAAGGTAGGAGAAAAACTCAAATTTAATATTCTCGCTATTTCTGTTTTCTTCCTGAGTGGCATAGAGATCAAATTGCACTGATGAGCAGAAGCTAGTAAACTAAAGCTGAATGGCATGAAGTGTTGTCAAACATTATCCTCATTTGAAGTACAACTTAATTACTGATGAATTTGTCATTGTAATATTCAACAGTACTTTTGCAATCAAGTTTTCATATGCAGACCTATAGCAATACACTTTTCCCATGTTAGTTTTTAGTTTTCATTGTTTAATTGTAGAATATTTGAAAATATCTGCAATTGATTCAGGGCTTTTTTTTCTAGAAAAGTATCCATTGTTCGCTTCTACATTTTTGTCTGAATAGCTAAGTTGTACTGCTTACAAGAAAATTATTTGCTACAATGGAAATTTCTCTGATAGCGTTTCTGTAGTCTTTTTTCCTGATCAGTCAGTGACCATGAACTTACTGGATAAAAGCTCATTACTGTCCCAAAATTACATTTAGCTGTTTTTGCTTTTGCTGCTTTTTCAAACCAGGAACATTTTCTGTTTGTCCAAATCTACTCACACAAGCAGATAGTTGGCAAACTTTAAATCGGTTCTTCACAGTAACCTGCTTAATGTCCGTTGTGCTTTTGTCATTAAGCAGGTTACTTTATTAAGCAGCATGAATAATTGGACTCAGAATAGATTTAGGCAATGGATAACAATGAATTTTATTGTTGGAAGCTTTTCACACAACAATCAAGTTGTCTACTGCTCATCTAACTGTTGCTGCAGATTTTGGGTCAAACGCAGTAACGGCTGAAACCAGTTGGTGGGCTGTGATGCAACTTCAGGCGGCTGGCCAGCAGCGTCTTCCTGCCAAAACAGTGTGTCACGAAGTGTTTTCCCGCCTTTTGACCTAATTTGAGCTCAGGCTCGGTCAGCTCCCACACATTCCCACAAAGCAGTGTTTCTGAAAGGGAAAGGAAGTCAGACTGAAGGGAATGATCACTTCCTCATATGTGGCACATTCCTGTTGTCCACAGGGTTTTTTCTCCTGTGGCTCCTTTGTTTGTCTCAGCGTGATGTCATTTGCTGCAGTCTTTGTTTCTTAAGTGGTTAAAAACATTTTAGAGTTTGTTTAAACGTAGAAATTATATATTAAACAAAATCTAAAACAAAGTATTACCTTCAATGTTTTACTTAAATACCACACCTTAAGTAGAGATGTCAGAGAATATTCTAACCACTTTTTGTGTGTGTACAAGCATACATGAGAGTTTTTTTGTACAGTTATAAACGGATAATAGTCTTATTTAGTTGATTCAATTGATTTAACCCTCCCTGTATTTTAGATGGAGAAGGTGAGCTCCGTATCCAAAGACCTCCACAGTCGTGTGCCAGACAGCACCGTTGAAAAGGCCGCCACCAGGGCGGCGCTGCAGAGCCTGCTGGAATACCACGACTCCTTCAGCCAAGAGGTGGAGAGGGAGCAGTCCACCCTGGCCCTGTTGGTGCAACAAACCCGTTGTCTTAGAGGAGAGGTCGAGAAGGAGGTGGAGAAGAAGATGGCGAACGGACGTGAAGACACGCCGTGTCTACAGAACATCAGACGCATGCAGGAACAATATGATAGGTCAGTGATAACATGTTTATGTTTTCATATTAACATGATAACATGGCGTGTCACCACCATGTATCACTGTGGGGATGGTGCGTTTAGGGTGATGTGCATTAATATTTCTGTGCCATGCTGGTGTTGTTGGTCAAGTAGTTTAATTTTGGTCATTTTCTGCATGACTTGAACTACAAACAGGACTTTTTATGGCTTTCTTTCAACAGTGCCATCCTTCTCATCAATAAAAGGCAGATTCGTAAAGGCCACACACAACAAATTTTCCCACCTAAGCTATGGATTTGCGCAGCTCCTCCAGAGTTATCATGCACCTCTTTGCTGGTTCTTTCATTATTGATCCTTCAGTTTAACCAAAGTGGCCATTTATTCAAGCTTGTGATATTGTTTTAAACGTAATCGTAGTTTAAGCTTCTTCAAAATTTAAGTTGTTACTTTTTGCTGTGTTTTTTGTTTGTCATGATTTTTTTCACTGATATCTAAAAAAAACAGGTGGATTTATTAAGAAATTTTATTTAGAAGTCTTTCTGCAAATGTTAAAAGGTTTTATTAGCAAACAATTATTAAAAACCATGTATCTTGTTTCTTCTGCTTCATTATTGTTTATGGCTTTGTGTTAAGTCTTTTGTCATAAAATACACATCTTTGGTGTGTTTAGCCTGTTGTTGCAGGTGCGATCCAGCAGAACTCAGGTACACCAGGAGCTGAGGGAGAGAGAAGAGGTAGAGAAGGAGCTTGGCCTAGTCAAAGGCTGGATCCAAGACACCCGGGGCTTATTGCTGAGTCCCACTGCAGACCTAGACTCACTTCTGCATGAGCTGGAGGTACGCCACTGAACGTGCATAAGACGTTCACCTAAAACAGGCCACATATCTCTGATTTGCTTTAACGTTAACACAGCAAAATGTAAAAAGACATTACTAAATGGGATTTGTTACGCTGCATGTGATCCTGTTTGTTTTGCAGACTGCACACGGTGAGGTCATCAGCAGGCGTCAAAGTGTGGAGCGTATGACGGAGCTGCAGCAGTCCAAATATCAGGACCTGCAAGCTGGTCTGCCCTCTGAGCTCAGCATGCAGCTAGCTGAGGTTGTGCTTGCTTTGGGTTCTGCTGAAGATCAGGTAACCTCTTCATTTAGCCGCCTTCAAATGTTAGGTTAAATGTTGTTGAGGATTGCTCTTACGTTTACCATTGTGTCTCACTGTAGGTTCAGGCAAGGGAGAGGGAGGTGCAGCAGACCAGGGATGTGAAAGAGGACTTCAGCTACAGACTTCAGGACATTGACACAAAGCTGAAGACCATCACAATAAAACTAGAAGAAAAGAGCGTCGACCTGGATGAGGCCAAGGAAGAGACCAAAGTAATCAAACAGACAGATTGACTAATTAGCAAGCAATTAACCCCAGTTCAGCTGGCTATTCATTCTGCAGGTGTTGGGGTTAATGTGTGTGAGAGAGTTGGAATGGTTTGAACTGGATTCAGCCGACCCACTTCAGAAAGCACACCAAATGGGATTTTAAACCCATCCATTCTGTTCTTCATCTTGTCGTCTTACTCTTGTTTTGTATTAGTGGAAATATTCCAGTAAAAGCACAACTACTAAATCTGTGGTTTTCTGTTTGGCAGATGATCTGTTTAGCTTTTATTCTGGTCCATAAGCTTCACATCTTTGTCTTATTTGGTTCTGTGACTGACCTTATGTTTGTCTCAAAGGTTTTTGGTTCCTTGTTTTATTCCTTTTGTTCTCTCTAGGCTCTTTGTGAAGAGTGTGAATCCTGTGGTGGCTCTCTGGCAGAGTTAGGCGTTGCTGTACAGGAGTTTGGAGAGCAGAACCCGCTGCTGAGTAAGCAGCTTGGCGATGCTGTGGTGAAATTAACAGAGCTGCAGCGTCAAACTGCACAGCAGGCTCAGGACAAAGTCAACAGACTCAAGAAGGTGAGAGATTTCCTCAGTCAATCTGATTTATTTATAGGAACAGATTATATAGAGATTAGTATGACACTGCTTTAAGAAGGTTGAAAACAAAGAAACAAGCATGCCAACAACAGGACATTTGGAATAAAGTAAAATAAAGAGAACTACAACATATACTTATCTATATAATTTTGAAACCAAACTTCAGTTCTTTGACTATGAGGAAACATCAGAGGCTTTACTTTAAGTATAAGTCAAATAAAATATATGTGAAAATTCCACTTATCTATGAAAAAAATTAAAATAGTAAAAACTATGAAAGGCATAATAATCAAATAAAAATTGTACGAAATACATTAAAATAAAATACATGTACTGGATTTTAGAAAATGTAATTTAACCCTAAAATGTTGGATGTATATTTTTCACAGGCATATTCCTGATATTCTCTCTTTTAACAAAGTTGCTGTTTTTCTAAAAAACCTGATGCATCAAATCTTATGCTTCTCTTCTGCCCTCTAGTGAAGGATTTAAGCATGACAAGCAAGTGCTTGTTTTACTTACTGCCCAAAACGGCATTAATAAAATGCTATATTGGCAAGTCCTTGTTTGGAAAAGTTACAGATACAATAAAATGTAAAAAGTATAATGTGTTTATCAGTTATGATACATAAGGTATACAGGTGTATTTTGTTGGTTAGTGCATTCTTTACATTTGACTTATAACCATAAAAAATCTACAAAACATATATGGCTTCCTGAATATCCAGGAAGAAATACATTTTGATTAGAATTTGACATTTCTACCTAATTTAAATATTTTAAATCATCAGTATGTTTTCTCTATTTCTTCCAGCAGCACTAAAAAGGATTCATTTAGTTTTAAAGACCTTAAATCTTTCATTTGTTCTCATACTCATGTAGTATATTTAAGCTCTTTGGAAAGCAGAGTACTACATTAGTCAGTTTNTATGTATTATTCTCTGCTTTGGATTGAGAAACAGTCAAACTCTGGCAATGTTCTTCAGATGATAAACCCTCCTGAAAGAGAAACACTTTGCTTCTTATATGGTAGTATAGAACACAGCCTTGATATTTTATGTTAGTTGTATCAAATAGCTGTCTTTCTGTTTGTGCAGGCAGAGAAACTTGTGGAGGAATATCACAGCATGAAGGCTTTCATCTTGGCCTGGATAGAAAAAGCAGAAGATCTGGTCTCTGGTAACATCGTCTGGAGCTCTGCGATCCAGCTGCAGGAGCAAATTCGTTCCCACCAGGTGAGTCTCTGAGTCCCACTGGCTGGACCATAAATAACTTAAAGCTACCTGTATCACATTTATGATGCTTTTCCTTAAGAACACCACATTTCTTTTTCACATCGGCCTTATTAATCTGAAAATACTCAAAGTAGCAGCTAATTAGACTCACTTTATGATTTCCTAGGAAGTGTCTCAGTAAACGCTACGTTGGCTGACCTTAATTAGTATAATTGCCCAATACAATAACCTCCCTTCTTTGACGTCTAATTTATTGGTCTTGTGGTGACAGGCGTTGCTGAGGGAGTGTCGCGGTCTCCATGGCGACTTGGAGGCGATGGGGGAGAGGGAGGGGCATCTGTTGGACGTGTTGCACATGGAGGGATGGAGCCAGCAGGTGAAACACCTCAGCAGACGCACAGAGGAGCTGCAGCAGTCGGCCAAGACCCGCTTCCAGAGTCTACAGGATGCAGCTAAAGTAAAAATCTTTTACATATATTCACTCTTAAAAATGTAACCATCTGTTTTCCAAGTTCTGACAGTCTGGGGGAAATTTACAGCATCAAAATCCACTGCTGCATTAACAGAAAGAAAGCTTATGTGGAAATATCTTCAAAACAATTGTTCTCCAAGTGAATTAAATTTCTGCGAATATAAACCATCTTGGGAAATTTTTGTGCAAACATTTTATATTTCCTCAAGAATTGCAAACAATTAAATTAGAAAGATTTGTTAATGTAGTTTTCCTTATTCTAATAAAATTTCTAGAGTCAGACACTTCATCCTTAGTTATGTGATTCAAGTCTGTTAAACAAAATGTGCAATGAAATGTGGCCAACTTAGTTTGGTAAGTTTAGTAAAAGGTTTGCAACCTTCTCATATCTCTGTGACAACATTGCCCCCTTCAGGCTTTTCAGAATATAGCACCATCATAATTAAGAAGAACAAATCCACGACTCTAATCTGGTGAGTGTACAACTGAAATCCAGATTATAGTCTTTTGTTTAGTCGTACTAACAACAATGTGATTTGACACATTCTACATTTCACCTTTATTTATTTATTTTTTTTAAACTACCTAGATCAAAAAAGACGCTGTTTCTTCTAATTACTGCTAATTAAACACATACTTGCATCCCTAGTGTCATTTGGATAAATCTCTTATGCCTTCTGGAGAAAATGTTTGGGTGACAAGCCCAAGAAATATATTTTGAGGAGTTAAGTTGGGACCTCTAGATTTAAAAAGAGCCAGCATTGTAGGTGGATTAGTCAAAATAGTAGGAATGACAAAGATGGAGAACGACCTCCATATTCCTCCACTTGGTCAACAACTACTAACCTGAAAAATGGTTTGTGCTACATCTGAAAAGTTGCAATTTATATAAGCTCAATGATTTCTGATTAGAAGAGTGATCAAATATCAGTATCAAGTAGATATAAATGAAAAATATTTCTGGGATTGTAAGCATCTATTTAAACGCGTGAATAATTTCAGCGTGGTGTGGATTAAAGAAAACCCACTATAAAGAGTTTTCTTGTATTCCACCCACTCCAAAGCGCAGCTGAAATGCTTTCATCCCAATGAGGAGGGTTTGCAGATTCATGGGAGGAATTGTGAATGGCTCAGCTTGATTCGTCGTTTCTGTGTCTCTCCTCAGGACATGCTGCGTCTGGAGGCGGAGGTGAAGAGCCTGCATGCCGCTGTTGATCAGATCCAGGTCGCTCTCGCTTCTCCTGATCTCAACAAGCTCAGCCTCAGGGAGCAGCTCACACAGCGACAGGTTCCTACACTGAATTCACTGATTTTATCCAGAGATGCTTTATGTTGCACGTCTTTCTTTATTACACACATATAAATGCTTCCTACTCTCACTCTCTTCTAAGCTTCTCCTGGTGGATATGGAGAGCTTTAAGCAGCAGGTGGCTTCAGTACAGCAGTGTCAGAGCGCCCTCCGGCTACCTGAGGAGGTAGTGGCCAGTCTGCCCATCTGCCGCACAGCTCAGTCTCTGCAGCAAGAGGCCAGCCAGCTGCAGCACACAACCATCCAGCAGTGCAACATCCTACAGGTAGAGGG
>CAEGAG010263606.1:0-12507 GCA_903067065.1 Brachyrhaphis terrabensis | reverse complement strand
TAAAGACTACTGACCTGAGATCCAGATGTCAACTGCTGAAAGTATCTCCCAAAGCAATTAACACATTACACTTCTTTAGGTATGGTTTACAGGCAGCACATTTTCCATTGGAGTGTTCCAGACTTCTCCAGACTTAAATTTAGAGAGTTTTCAATTCTTTTAAAAGGAACATATTATGCAAAAGTTTAATTTTGCATATTTTCGTAGTTCTATTTGGGATTCTACTGCTTCTGAGCAAAGTCGAAGTGCATAAAAAAAGAAGAAAACCCACCCAGCTGATTTTGGCAATAAGTTCATGTTTTTTTGGTGTGCAGAATATAACTTCACAAATCAGCAGGCCCTGCTCCTCACCTAGCAATCCCAGTGAAGCCCACCTCATTGCCTAGCAACCCCAGTAGAGTTCCGCCCATCACCTAGCAACCCAAGCTGAGTTCCAGGAAGTTTGGTCACCTGATTTTAGAACTGTATTTGCTGTGCAAGTGTAAACATTGAGTCGGGGGGCTTTATTTGGATTTAAAGTGACAAGAGGCTCTAAAACAGCTCATTCTGAAAGGAGCTCAAAATAGGCAGAGCTGAGCAGACTAAAATCCAATTATCTAAGAATAATTGTGAGCAAAAAATGTTAACGAACATGTTTCGTATAGCCCATACACCCATAGTAAGTCACCTTTAAAAATATAAATATGCCATGAAATTATAACTAATATGTTAGGTATCCGTATAGGTATGGAATCTGGAGTTCTTTAGTCTTAAAAAAAATATTTTGTGCTAATTCCGCTTTCTTCCAGAACAATTTAAGAAATGCTTTTCTGAGCACGCTAACACAGTTTCTTCATTTCACCGACTGGATTTTCATTAAAAGTCATTACATTTATAACCCAGACATCCATAATCTGATAGCCCAAAGCTCCCCAGCCTAAACACTAAACTGACAGAAAACAGAAAATCTTGTTTGCATTGTGGGGCTGGCATCCTGGAGGAGGTAAGCCTCCCTTCCCCCTCTACACCACTCCTTGTTAAATTTGCCAGCCAGGGCAAACTGCTTGCCAGGTTGGATTTGGCTCAGACAATAAACAGCGCTCTAAGAGCTGCGGTCTGTCGTGTTTGCATTGTGTGGGTCGCAGCTAGTTGAGGCGCCCATTATTTATTTATGTTACACATTTTGAGTGACAGCCAGACAGGATATTTTTCCCCTCCAAACATTCAAACACTTGCACACACAAAATAGTGGGATCTGTAATTAGGACTCATGTCAGGAGGAAACGACCCCCAGAAGTGGAGCCATGCTAAAAAGCAACCCTCTTTCCCAATAACTTCTCATTAGCAGGCTCTGCAGCAGCTCGTGTGTAAAATCCTCCCCTGGATTTCTGAAGGTGACACAGTAGTTACAGTGGACTTTGATGGGGCACTCGGGAGCTTTACTTCATATCACAGGACTGCTTCCCACACACAGTAAAATCTTTACTCAATCAATTCCTCTGTGCTTTCCATAGAGCGACTGGTAAACACCCCAGAAAAGAGATTGTCTCCCTCAGACACAGATATAATTCTGCTCATAAATCAGTAATTAATTGAGTGTTTTTGCAAATCTCATAAATCTCCCGCAACCACCTTTGCATCTTATCGCAGTGAATCAGCAGGTTAGAGGTCATCAGGAACTGCAGAGAATTAAGGACCCGGCTCCAAGAAGTTATTAAAAAACTGGATCTAGAACCCATCTGCAGATACTAGGATGTGCTCAGCTGACAGGTCAGATAGGATCAAGGTGCCTCCTCACCCACTAAGCCTATCTCCCAGCCTGGGGATGGAAGCAGGACGGCAAACCCACGCCGTCACCGCTGGGCCTCCGGTCACCGCCGGCCCGATCGCATTGCGTATTCACTCACCGACTGCGGGGCTGATTAAATCTGTATTTAATTGGATCAGATCTAGTCGTGATGAAGCGCTCCCCCCGGCGTTTAACCTACGGTCCTCTGTCAAGTAAGAAGGGGGAAAAAAATACTGTGGGGGAATCAGGAGCGGGAAATGAATACCAATGATAGGCTGTGCTAATAACCGGCGCAGGAGGAGCGGACCACACCTGCGGAGCTTTGCAGGGAGGAATCAAAGTTAGAGGCTTTTCTGAATGTGTGTTTGTCTGCGCACCTCACAGGAACTCTTTCTTCTCTGATTAGTTAGACATTATGTTATTCTGATTGTGCCACAACTTTTTTTTTTTTTCAAATTCTGATTAGATGTTATATAAAAGCAAATTACTGATAACTTAACAGCATTCAAAAGCTTCCCTCCAATCAAAACTTTAATCAAATTGCCATGATTACCCAACATGTATTGGAGGACATTTGCATAATAAAAGTAAATACAGTTTAACATTCATTTCCAAATAGAGAGCAAGTCAGCTTCTTGTTTAAACATGTGGGGCCTAAAAGTTTGGAACTTTAAAATAGATCACATTTTCTGCACATAAAAACACCAAAAGCTTTCAAATTTTCTTCACAGAATCAAAAATAAAAATATGGATAATTTATCTATCACAAATCTACATGAATCAGTTAACCTGAATAAGTTGCTGCTTAAAAGTTTTGCTTAATTTAAATTATTTCAATCAAGCAAAGTCACAACAAAAATCATCTACACTCTAGGAGGAAGCATATCCAATTCAAAATTTATCACAAGAGTCGGCAAATGATTTTCCCAAAGGGCCACACGAGTAACTAAGATTGTTGTTGAAATTGACTGAACTCAAATGTGACTTTTTTTTTTATTATAGTAGTTATTGCAGCTGAACAATGAACTTCAAAATGATCTTACAGTAACTAATTAACTTTCAGAAAAACATTTTCCAAAAATTTGAAAACTGTATGTTTAGTTTAACTCTGATTGCGTTAATTCAGGCTGCAACACCTGAGAAGAACAGTTTGTTTATTTCTAACACCAGAGCCACGAAGCCTGATCGCATTGGAGTCGCATTACATTAGAAAAATAAAATGCAATATGATTGATTCCAACACTACTACCATTGCAACACAACATCGTCTCTATATGGGATGGTGGCAGTTTTCACGTTAATGACCCAATGGGACTGACTGCTGTCCCATTGCTAGTCAAACTGTACAAAATCATCTATAAATTGTGCAGTATGTAAGACTGTCCTATTATCAGCAAAGGGTGTGGACAACAGCTACCCATAAATAAAAGCAACAGAAAACATGTTCAAGGCACATTTGACAGATATATTCATTTTTAATCTAGTGCTTTCTCGCCCCACCTCATTCTACTGCAGCCCTGGGTAGCCACCCACAGGGTCTTTATTAAAGGTGACACTGCTAATAGGTGTTTGCTGCACAAAGACTCCACCCAAACACTGCGGTTCAAGCAGTCTTAAAATGTTAACAAGAAAACTAATCTTACAACGATGATACATTGTGAAGCTCTAACTTAGGAGTCTTTGTGTTGTTAAAAAGTTCACATTTGGCATAAGATCATTTCTGTGTAGAATGAGCCAGCATAGGTGCATAAACAAGGGTGCTAATGCTATAGAAATAGCAAAAGGACAGCAATAACTTTTGTTGAAAGTTTTATTTTGTATTTTCTTGCTGACCAGTACAGGACACCTAAAAAGAAACAGATACAGCTGCAGAGCCATAAGGGAAAAAAGAGGAGCTGCTCCTTTAAGAGCAAAGAGGAAACGCTGAGGAAAGATGTATGTTTGATTGTAGGCATTCGCTTTGAAATGTTAGCAAACGCAGAAATAGCATGTTTGTTCCATGTCGTTTACTAACCAGAAGAGTGGATAATTTATATTGAGAATAAGTTTTTTACAATTGCTTTCATCCTAAATTATCTTTTAAATTCCCTATTTGAACTCCAAAATGTATTGTTCCATTAAAAAGGTTTGTGAGAATTTCAGAAAACAAGATACTGATGTTCATAAAGCTAAAAGAGATTAAACCACCACTGATTTCTAATGGAGGACATTCAATACCAATGTTAGTTTTACCCACAAGGATTCCTCAGAGAAAATTAGCGAAATAGTCTAACAGGTTAATAATTAAACACATTCTAAGCAGTTAGAAATCTTTATTATTGTTGTTGAGTTCACCATCAGGATAACAATTGTTTTTTTTCTGCACGCCCTTGAAGACGCACACGTTTGAAGATATGCTGAACATTTTGAGGATAAATGAGACTATGTCTGCGCATGTTACAAGATCTCTGTTACAAAAACGCTGGTTGAGAATTTGTCACAATTTCCTGCAGGCGTCTCCTCCAAAAAGTGACTCTGACAGCATTTTTTTTATGGCCAACTATCTTCACTTTAAGCACCGTTCTAGGAGATATTATCTTTGCTCCTTCACTTTGGTGGTTATTATTTTTTGACAGTCTTAACATTTCTACCATGAGCACCAAAGATAAGGTGCATGCCCTCATATTGCCAGCTGATGAGCTTGTCACGACTCAATCCGACAGCCACAGAGCAACAAGGTAGGGGAACTGTGAGGGGTATATAAAAATTTTGATCTGCAAGGTGACCTGTGAGCGTACCGCTGTCACCAAATGAGGGCACAGACTGTGGCTCGATTTCATTTTAAACTGTTTCAGCCTCATCACTGTCATGTTATTATCACCAGCACGTATAAGTGGGTGACCAATCGGCTCGCACAACGAGATCTCCCCGTTTTTACAGCCTTCTGATGAGTCTCACAGCTAAGGGTCCAAAATGTTTGTTTCCCATCGTAGTGGCAATTTCTGTTAAATAAAAATTAACAGCATGGTTTTAGAAATGATCTAAAAAGTTGTAATGTGACGTCATGAGATTTAGTTTTAATGAAAAAAAAAAAAAGGGAGAGGGAAGTAGGGCAACCTTAACATGTAGAAGTGCTTCGCCGTGTTTCGGTTCAGTTGACGAAAAGGCGACTGACAGATTATCAGCGGAGCAGGTGTTTAAATTAGCTAATCAAACGCTGCTGTGTTCAGTCGATCACTTCAATCAATAATGGCAAAATAAATATCAAACATGAAAACAAATACTGTAACAAACTGAATGTTTTGTATTTTTTGTGGGGGAAATGTTTTTGTGTATTTTTTATGTTGATCCCTGATACAGCAGTGGAGCTGTTGTCAGTCAGTTGCTATGGAAACGGGTCTGAATGTAGCATAGCTGACACAGAGTGAGAAATGACAAGAATGCGAGTGGTTTTGAGTTGTTCCTCACTGGTTCTTATGGGTTATTTTTTCCCTTTGCCGTGGCCCACTGCACTAAATTAATAATACCTACATCTCCAGGTTTCATTTTGTTAACAGTTGTTCTACTGCGGCGGCGCGGCTTTGGGTGGTATGCGCCCTCGTTGTGCACATGTGAGAAATGTCTGGACGTAAACAAAAGGACTGAGAAGTTTACTTTAAAGAAATATAAATTGCACACAGAAAACTCAACTATATTTTGGGATAGCTTTAGAGGGAACAACATGTGCTCTTCTTTAATGAAGAAGAGTGAAAAACTTTAACAAAGTGTAGAGGAACAAGCTGTAGGTAAGCATTGGCATTTCATTTGGAGAATGATAAACACTGTTTTTCAACAGAAACTTCCATTATTTATGAAACATGGAGGCAGAATAGCAGTAAAGGCTTTTTTTGGGGCTTTTTTTTTTTTTTTGTATTTCTGCCTGAATCGCATTAGGACACTGTTTCATATCTGTGTTTTTCAGAGAAGACACTAGCTTAATTTCTACCTGCTGTGAGAGTCTTTCGTTTGTTTGTTTTACTTTTCAAGCAATTGCAAAACCATTCAGCCATCCCTGCTCCAGGAGAAGAGTAGAGGAGGAGGACTGGACACACACCTGGCTGGACAGATAATCGACTACCTCACCAACAAGCCTCGGTACGTGATGCTGCATGTCTGAGGTGGTCGTCTACAGCACAGGAGCTCCTCAGGGAACAATGCTCTAACCTTTCCTCTTCACCCTCCACACACATATACTACATGTACAACACCAGCAGCTGTCATCTCCTGAAGTTCTTGGACGATTCAGCCATTGCTAGCTGTGAGTCTGAGGAGAACAACCTGCAGTGTAAGTCAGTCATCAGGGATTTTGTGGACTGATGTGAGGGCAACTATCTAAGCTTAAACTCTAAACATTTGGAGAAACACACACCACCTCACACACTGCTCAACATTCAGGGCTCAAACATTGACTTTGTGGATGCTTTTAAGACTCTGGGAGGTCATTAAAACATCCCTGAGTGTCACCGCAGATCATTTATTACCATTATTTAGTAAATAATGGTAATAATTATTGCCATTATAATAATTATATAATGGTAATAATATTTCACAACTTCATTCCCTTATTTAGCTAGAGTATGTAGACTGATTTCAAACATGGAGGAATTGCACACTTATGCAACATTATTTACTTCATATTGTATAGTTTTATTCAATAAATAAAACAAAAAATCCTAAACAAGTTTTGTTCTTTTTCTTTTTTAATAAAACTAATGAGAATTTAATGACACATTCAATCAGATTTGAGAAGTAATCAGAGGACGATCCAGATTGTTTTTCCAATTGCTTTTACTTTTCCAAAAGGACATTCATTTTGATGTTTATTCAGGCAAAATAAATAATCAATTATTTGTTGACTTTGTTTGTTTAGGATAATAATCACCAGAAACAGATGCTACTCCTGAGTTAAACTGTTGAAGTCGACTGCTGAGCAGGGAAAGCATTTCTCAGAATGACTGTACAGCGTTATAATGCAATTCCTCCCTGCAGTTTTACACCTAAGGCACAGGCTGCCAGGTGAGACTGTTTCATTAAAACTCTTTACTGTATCTGTTAGAACAGCAACCAGTAATCACAGGAGAACACAGGTAGAAAAAAAAAACACAAAAACCCATTCTGTATCTGTTAAACTGAGTCACTTGAGAAATTACCAGACTATACCCTGTTCACAGTTACTGTGGGAGTAAATGTTGACAAAATACATAAAAAAAAAGCGATTTCTTCTTTATCAAGGGCTCGCGACCCTTTAGCTGGACTCTTCTGCTCTGCTAATTGCAGATTTGTTTCAGGAGTCAAACTGTGGTCTCCCACATCAAAGGCAGACGAGCTTTTGAGCCATCTGCCTCCACATCAAAAACCAAGCAACTCATGGGGAAAATGGGAGAGCACAATATCAAATAAACACTGAAATATGCCGATATAATGGCAGAACATGAACTTAAATGTTTTTTTATGAGGCAGCTAGACTGAGAAAATATTTTATTCAAAGGGAAAATAAAATACAATCTTGCTAAGGCACAGAGACCAAAGCAAAAATAACAAGTCAAAAAACAAGGTTTGCAAGTCTTTGTCCTCATTACTACAGTAATTACAATACAACATGCAGAGAAGTTTTTATCATTAATCAGACACAAAAGAAAAATCATCACTAATAAATGTGTGTTGTGTAAGCTGGACGCATTAGCTGGTATGAGACTTACAATTTTCAAAAAAACTTTAAATAAAAATGTAGACAATTTGAAATAGAAAAGTAACTATTAGTTAGTTGAGCCAATGAGACAATATTGCCTCATTGGCTCAGGTTTTCCTACCGTTCCTCTATGGAGGAATTTTCCTGCCATAATCCAAGAGCACACATTTTCAGTCTGAAAATACATTTCATTTTGAAAGCAGGACTTCATGTCTTTCTTCTCAAAACTTGTAACGTTTGTACGCGAAACGTCTCCTCAAGCTCAGACTTAGTCTCTGCTGTTGGATTATGGCAGAAAAATTCCTCCCTATACCAACTGCTAAAATATTATTCCATATTGACAATTAAATCTATAACAATGTGGCTTATAAAATGTATTTACTCTTGATCTAATTTGCACCAGTGTATTAGAAGGCAACAAAAAAGACATTCAGGACAGACAAGAATTCAGACACACTCACACCAAAGTGCAAGGGACAGATGATCAATTTGTCACAGTTTTGGCCTGCCAGAGTACCAGGAGAACAAGCAAACTCCACATAAAAAGACCACATCATTTTAATTACCTAGACATTTGGGAGCAAAAATTAGCTCATTGTAATAAGAAACTGATTGAAGAACCAAAAATGCAAAGGTAAGACAGAAATAAATGTCATTTAAGCTGTAGTATGGAAAATCTATACATTAGTAAGAGCTAAAATTATGATCACTAAGTTCAAAACTTTGTAAAACCATAAAAATGTGTCCAGTTTGTAAGACTGGACAAGGTCTAACGGTTGTTCAAAATCAGTCCTGGATGTTGTAATTCTCTGTAGTTCAACTCCCTGGCAGCAACAACCTCCTCAGCATGTCAATGTTCTGCAACGGTCTAGTCTAACAAACCCAGAAACGGTGTAAGGAAGTAACATGACAATAGAGAAAATGAAGACAAAACAACACACGGGACAAACCAAACAGATCAGATTCAGAAACTGAAATCTAGAGAGGTCAGAACAGGAAGATAATGCAAACCTCAGAACATCACAGCTTCGAATGTTTTCTCTGCACCTTATTAGTGTTGACATCAGTTCGGAAAGCCAATAGCTCATTACAGTAACAATGTATGTCTGTGCTTATTTGTAGTGAAATGCTGCCTGACCAGATATTGTCTCATTTGCTCAGGTTTTCCAACCAATTAAAAAAAAAACACCAGCAAGTTAACAGAAGTCGGCAAAATCATTGGCCACCGTTGTGATTTACTGTATCTGCGGCGCTAACAGCATCCAGTAGCTGGTATTACAGCAGAACAGTGGCTCATTAAACAAGAATCCAGAGCTATTTTACTTCCTGTCTCCTCTGGTCACAGTTTCATTAAAAGTGGTCAGAAAGTGTGGTTAAATTGCCTTGCAGAGAGCTAGACCTGTATCGAACACCTTAGAGTGAACAGATAGACGGATAGATAACAACTGAAGGTATCAGTTACACAACTGTGCTAAAGAAATTTCACCATTTGCTTGGAAAATACATAATAGCACTCCTTTAAGAGTTTGAACATATAGGATTAGCTTAGCAACATTTAGCACTAAAGGTTAGGATCAAGACTAACAGAACATGTAATTTGATTTAAATTTCATGTCATTTTTACACATTTTAAGTCTTAAAAATACAGTGGAACGTCTGTATTTAAGAGGTTTGGGACCACAAATAGATTCACATTCTTGACAGCTTCAGACTCCCACTAGAAACACAACTGCCAATTAAAAAAAAAATCAGACACCAAATATACCCTGAAAAGCATTAATGCGCTACATGAAATCTGTTTTTGCATAAGAGCAGAACTTTTTGACTCTTGGACGTACAACCATTCAGCAGAAAAGAAAGTAAGCTACGCTCTAGGGTTGGCGGCTTTGCAAAAATATTATAAATATAATGTGTCAAGTGGAATTGCTCTTACTGCGCATAAGTATTTTTGCTTCCGATGCTGCAATTTTTTTAATTATTTGGGATGTGCTCTATTAAAAAAGTTAGCGAATAGGCAAAATATCAACCAATAACTTGGAGACAAATCAAAAAAAATACTGAACCGCAAATAGGTGAGGGTCCAATGTAGTTACCGAGAAATTATAACAACCCACAAAGGAGAAGAAAGATGAATTTGTGTACTATTTCTTTAATGAAAGCAATGGAGAATAATACTAACAAAATGGCTCCACCGTAATAACAAAAAGCACAGTGGAGTAATATCACACCAAATTATAGCATAACAGTGCAATGATGTGTAGAGTTATACCAATGAACTAAGATTGACAAGTTTTGATTGAAACATCCTTCCAATTAGAAAAATGAAAGCTTTCTAGAAACATAATGTCTTGTAATTTATAAATGCCAAATCAGAAGTTGTTCCAAATTTTAGAACATAAAAATAGAGTATGTTCCACAGTGGTGCAGTACCTCAGACTATATTGGTGTCATTATCTGAGGTAAAAATAGCAATAGTTACACACCACATAAATGTTATGCATTAGCTGGGGAATTATAACAATCTAGGCACCAATTTACCTCACTTTAATAATCAATTGAGGTTAAAATCAAAGACTGGTGGAACCTTTAATATGACTGAAAGTTCAGACCAATTAGAACAATTTAAGCAGTTATGAAGCGTTGTGTAATTTGCAAATGCCAATTTAGAAGTTGTTACAATTGTTCTGATAATTTCCAAAAAAAGAAAAAAAAACTTTGTCTCAAACTTTTAAATAAATGTTCCTATTTTATAAATCCAAATAAAATAAAAATAAAAAAAAGCAGCTATCCGCCGTCCCTCCAATCAGAACCGCAGTATTTCTACCAGCGTTTGGAGCTTCAAGGGAATAAAACTCCCAGCATTGGCCCTCTTTCCACAGGGGGAATCCATCTTCTGCAGCTGCCGTGTGCGTGTCACCCCTGCTATTCCAATAATACACAACAACCCTGGCTGTGTGTGTTATTCCCCTGGCTACATCATTTAACTCTTAACAATGTGCTTCTCTGGCTGTTCTCCCTCCTCCTACTGTTCTCTGAGTCCCGTATTCGTTTACCCCGCCTCCGCGTTCTTTTTTGGTTCCCGTTCTTTGGGTCATTTGTGTCTTACATTAGTTATGTTACGCACAGTTTATTAGCAGCTCTTCTCCTTCCCTCTCTGCTCCATCCATTTTAAACACACACACACACACGCATCCACAGACATCGTAATTCCCTCTCGGCTCCTTTTTGCTGTAGATCCCAACAGAGATGACAAGCACTCAGAGGGATTTCAGGGTCCTGTCACAGAGGCAAAAAAAAATGTGGCGCGGGATTGCATTTAGATAGATTAGATTAGCTAGATTAGACAGATATTCTTCTTCCTGCCACACCATTAATATTCTCCATACACACTCTTCCTCTCCTCTTCATACGAATATCCCGTTCCCCCCTTTTGCAAATACTCACTTCCACACACACTCTTTCACTGCCTTCACATCTCAGCACTGCTTTATACTGTATCACCCTCCCACATCTCTTCTTTTTCTGAGTATTTCCCACCAACCTTTCTTTATTCCTCTCTCCTTTCGGTTATTTTTTTGTCGCAGTTTTTCCCTTTTATTACCTCTTCCTCCTGGGAAGTGGCACAGAATCCCTTTAAGCGCAGCAAAAGCAAATCTATTCATCGCAACCAACCTATCTCCTTACCTTATAATGAAAGACATACAAACAGGCTGCAAGGAAGATCACAGATTATTTCATGTGTTTTAAACTGCCATAGAAAGCAATCTGCATGTGCAATTGGTTTGAGGCTGCACCCAGCATCAAGGTGTGCCAGTGTTTAAACAGTTACCGTTTCAAAACTGCCTTCATCCTGTTTCCATGGATTAAAGGCTTTCAACAAGATGCCAAAGAAAATGCCAATGTAACCAGAATTCCCTCCACCTTATTCACATCTTAAGTGAATTAGATTTATGACTTAAGACCTTTTAAAGTCCATTATGCATCCAAATTTAAGGTGTAGATGAATTTTGAAAAACAGCCCAGAAATATTAAATATAACCCGTCAACTTAAACTCCTGTTTCTCTCGCATGTAAATCCAGTGATTAAACTTCAAATTATGCTTCCAATGCAATACATTTTTAAAACTGTTGTGTAGTCAGCTTTTTAACTCCCAGTTTTCAAGCCAACTCTTTCTAAATACATACGTCTTTTAATCAATAAGAAGACAGTCATGGATAACAGGAGAACCGTTTCATTTTAGTTTAGTTTCAAATTTAAGTTTGTTTTCAGAGAGCAATTTTGTGGGTCAGACCAAGAATCTGCAGACAAGTTTCTTTCAATTTTGTTTATTGCTTCTCTGAATCATAACCAGGAATAGTGAGGCTATAATACAAGTTTAGCTCTGACCTGTTTATTCTGATTGTTATAACCCTGACAAAATAAAACAAAAGGTGAAGTAGGCTCTTGATTAGAGAGAAAAAAAATACATTTTTTATCTAACGTCAAAGAATTTTGAATTTTATCTCCAATTTGGGCATATATTTGTCCTCAACCTTCAACTTTTTATTAAACTAAAAAAAAAGCACAAAAATGCATATTGGGGATTCATGTGTGTATAGACTGTAGATAGTGGGAAATCTTAGTTTAGATCCTTTGATGAATCTATCAAAACTAGACCTGCTGATCAGTAATTAGAGCCGATCAATAGAAAACTGGCCGATTCTGATATCCAGAGAACAAAATTTGGATTTCCATGTTGGTGCATCACTAATTAATGTAATGAACACAAAAAGGGGACTGATGACGGGCTCAACCAGAGAGCAAATAATTATAAGAAATGCAACTGTGTGCGATAGGCGGAGGAATTTCCAAGCAACGAGACAATATGTGTGATCCCCTCTTTCAGTTGCTGTGCTAATGAATGATGAAGCAAATGGAGGTAAATGGGCTGCTGCTGCTGCTGCTGCTGCTGCTGCTGCTGCTGCTCTGCTGCTGCTGCTGCTGCTGCTGCTGCTGCTGCTGCTGCTGCTGCTGCTGCTGCTGCTGCTGCTG
>CAEGAG010263602.1:0-10171 GCA_903067065.1 Brachyrhaphis terrabensis | reverse complement strand
GCCACCTCAACTGGCTCCTCTCGACGTGGAGGAGCAGCGGCTCTACTCTGAGTCCCTCCCGGATGACCGAGCTTCTCACCTTATCTCTAAGGGAGAGCCCAGCCACCCTACAAAGAAAACCCATTTCGGCCGCTTGTATCCGCGATCTCGTTCTTTCGGTCATGACCCAAAGCTCATGACCATAGATGAGGGTGGGAACGTAGATCGACGAGTAAATCGAAATTAGATTGTTCACATTATTTAATAAAACCAATCCCTTGTGAGTAATTGTAGGCTGTAAAAAAATTGTATCCTTAATATAACCACTAACAGAGGTAAGAAGAGGAGGAAAAAAAGTGATCAAACTACACTGTATCCCAGTTGCGAACAGAGCCACCACATTCTGGGATTCAGAGGTGTGTGAATACTTTATATTCTGCCAATAACTCCAGTTTCCTCGACTTCTTCAGATTTGCACCAGTGAAAGGTCCCTGCTCAGAAAGAGCACAACTTGTCATTGTTTCAAAGTGAAATAGTTTCTCAAGCCTTACACTTGTTTACGTGCGTCATTTCGCATCCTCAGATGAATCACAATGACACCTATCAAGTTGCTGTGGCGGGGGAGATGCGGCATTAAGCAAAGCAAGGCTGAGTCAACTTTTCTTTTGAAAAAATAAAAATAAATAATAATAATCCAAGAGTGCAATAAGATTTCTGGTGGATATGCTAGTATTCATACACAGCTGAGAGGATGTAAATTTTGAGTTCTGCTAAATTTATTAAAACCCTCATGTACCTTACTATAATTTACCAAACATAAATTTTTCTAAGAGTTTATTCTGTCATACATTCGTTGAGGTTGTTCTGTCTCTTTTGCACCATCACTTTCTCTCTTTCTCCATAAAATTCAGTGTTTCTCCAGTCAGTCTTATCACAGCCTTCCTGCTCTCATCTCTCACCTTCTTATCCCTCTGATCAATAGCCTAACCTCCTCCTTCCAGCCTCTTCTCCTCTCTGATCCCTCTCCCCACTCTTCTCCTCCGCCCTCCTGCTCTCCTCCGTGGCCATCCCTCCACCTTCCTCTCATTCCAGTCCTCTATCTCCCCATCGCTCCCCCTGCTTGGAGGCGGGCTTCAGTTAAATATTAATTAGTAAGCCTCATCCCGCAGGCTGATAGGGAGGACAATGGAGAATCCCTGCTTGTGCCTGTGAGCGTCTTACTAATGAAAGAGTGTGTCTGGATGTGTGGGAGATAGGCATGTGATAGAAAAGGTGTGAGTGGGAAGAGTGGAAAAACGTGTGTGTGAGAAAAAAAGAAGAGAGATAGATAGACCGCAGGATAGAGATTATATGTGCAAACACATCTGTAACTGTGTCAATGTGTGTGTTCATGCCCTAAAAACAAAGGCCATGCAGGCTGTGTGGGGGGGTTAAAAGTGTGCAGTTAATGATCTGTGTGTATGTGCCTCTCTGTGATTGGTGTATCTGATCATCGTCAGGGTGGACCTTAACCACCTTCTGGTTAATCCGCATTAAACCTCAGATATGTGTGTCAAAGCCTGTTCGTAACACCAGACTGCTGCAATACAGAGGAAACTCAAACACTTTGTCTCCACAGATATTTTGAAAAAAAAATGATTTAGGCATAAAATTATTCAATTTAAATTCAGCTGTCTTGCTATAATCACATTAAAATGTCTAAACCTTTAACCGATATGTTGCTGTGGCAACGAGGCACATTTTTAGTGTGAATAAAGCAGCATATAAGAGAGATGAATGTGGCATCATTCCTGGCTTTGTGTGCTGATTTGTGGCATTCTGACCTTGAAGAGGTGGACAAAACACGCAAAAGGAGGGGAGTATGAATTTGAGTCCTAGATGAGACTTTGACAGTGTGGTAATTTTACAAGTTCTTTGTACATGCCTGACTGTGGGTTATGTAGTTAGTTATAAAACTTTATAAGTTAGGTAATAAGGCAAGTTTATTGGTGTAGCACCAGACATGCACAAAATAGTCCAAGGATATTAAAAGAAAATTAAAGGAAAGACATTGTAATCACAGAATGCATTGCTTAAAATGGAATCTCATTATACCATTGCATAAAAATAAACTTTAACAAAGGAAAGAAATCACTCCAAAACTTTCTGGACATTACAGCCTACACTTGCAACAACCATATCACCAAGCTGTGACAGTCAAAATTAATTTTTAAAATTGCTGACCGTGTTTCCCATCTTTTAATCTTGCTGTTCATGTCACCGAAGTTATATAGTCGGGTGCCTACGTGGGTCTGGATTTGACATGGAGATAATTGAGGTCAATGAGTCAGTCTCTGCTGAGCTTTGCTGGAGAAGAAGTGTAAAATTCAAAGAGTTCATCAAATCGCCAGCGGTCATCTGACATTTAAACGGAGACGCATTCTCCATAGATGGAGATAGAGCTTAAAAAAGTTGTTCACAAGTTACAGGAGAAAGTAGCACACACAATATTTTATGATTAATAGAGAGCTATTATATTTTTATCACTTTTGCTGACATAAAGCTAATAAATAAATAAAATTCACACAGCATAGTGATGTATAGTTAAGATGCCCACCAAAATAACTGTAACTGATATCAAAGATATCCAGGCCTTTCTAAAAATGTTCATTTCTTTTAAAAAAAAAAAAGGTGTCGCACTGATTCAGTCTACAGTAGCAGGAGCACACATAATACATGCAATCCCCCCAAAGGGTGCTGCTTTGATTTAATTGAGCACCTCTCAGACGCATACAGATCTTTGAAATTTAAAACCATTCGCATAATCAAACATTCAGCAACACACTTATCTACAGCTGAACCCCCTCACACACACACACACGCACCCCCCGCACGCGCACACCCACACACAACGCGCACACAATATTTTCTCCCGAGAGTCGAGAGACGAGAGTCCCAGACATATGTTAATAAACCTCATATAAACCAACCCGTTCCACCTCCCCCCTTTTGGCCCCATCTCGTTGTTGTTAAACCGAACCGCTGAACAAAGCAGGAGACAAAGCAAGGCTGGGTTGCAGGCAAAAATAGACGCACGTTTTTGTAAAACAGAACACATGAACGTCACATAAAGTAATAAGACACTGAGATTGAGCTAATTAGTACCACAGTGTAGGACTACACTTGTGACTTCACAAGTGTTTACTATCCACAAAGCATTTAAAGACGCTTTTTACTTTGCTTAAATTAGTCACAAAACCAGCAGAGCCAGTTTCTTCAGCTCATAAAAACCCGGCAAAAATGTTAAATGTTAAAACTGAGAAGTTGGCAGTGAATACTTTTTTTGTTTGTTTGTTTATTTTATTTAACCCAAGAATTTATAATTATTATTTTTTATCCAATACATAATATTTGCTCAGTGTTGTCCAATTTTTATTGTTAGTGTTTGCGTGTATATAGATGTGTGTGACTGAGCACATGTGGAAAACTGAGTCGCTGGGCTGGTCTCTCCCATTATAACAGGGTTCGCTGAGGCCGACTCCTGATTTAAACATCAGCTGTCATAAATGTTTCAGAGAGGTGGAAGTAGAAGGGGACAGCTTTAGGGAGAGGGTTGGGAGGTGGGCGAGCTGTGGTGACAATCTGGGTGACAAATCATGCAGGATTGGTGTTTATAATGAACATAAAATATTATGTCTGCTAGAGTTGAAAGAAGCGCAAAGCTTTTTTTTATTTTGTATGCGTGCAGATTATAAAGTTTAAAAGAGCACACATGGTGTAATAATTTGACTGCAGTATTATAGATGTCAGAGTTAATGTGAGAGACTTGCACCACCCAACACATCCACTCACATCACTGGTGAAAATGTGTCAACATAAATTCATATATTACTGCATACAGAATAGTCTGAAAAATGTGGAAAAATCCAACTTATAATTTGATTTAGTATAAAATAAAAAAAATAAAAATTTTATTATGTAATTTTTCAGTTTGAGCTTTTCAAAATGAATCATGTATGTATCAATGTTAATATTTAGTGTCATATGCCTTGCTGTGGCACAGAGGTCCATTACTCTTTTCCAAACTTCAAAATGGGAAAGCCAAGACAGCATACTATTTAAGTGGATCTTTATATGTCACAAACTCACAAACAGCAGAGCTGCTCTCTAAAATGTCCATATCTGCAGTCAGAGCAACAATTCAAAAATTTACAACAACTGGAACTGTGACAAAAAAGGCTGGATAAAGACACTAACAGGCGTGTAAGAGAGTTTCCACAAAAGACATGAAATAAAACAGTAAGGCCCTTGTAAAAGAGCATCAGTATAGCTTAAAACAATATTTGCGGAGTATTTGAGTATATATGCAACATATTTGGAAAATTTTGACACAACTGTTGAGTCCAAATGTGCAAAAATTTTCTTTTAATTTCTATTTGGTCTCTAACTATAACTGATTGTCTCAAATAATAAGAATAACCTGAAGAAGAGAAGAGTTGGGAAGATGTTTATCTACAGTCAATTTGTTGAGTCTGAGACATTTGTTTTACAAAGACGGAATACAGGTCTGGGTCACAGGAGAAGGCTTTTATCACCTCACCGGTGATGTGTAATCAATACAAAAACTGCTCCTCAAGCACCCACTTTCCCTTTGTCTCTTTCTTCTCCCATCCTTTCTAATTTAGCTTCATCCTTCATCTCTCAGAGTCCACTTTTGATCTTATTCCTGAAGAGTTTGTTTGTGTACGTGGTGCATTAAACCTAACTATGCCCAAGGTCAAAAACAGACTCATAAATATGGAGCTCTCAGCTCGAGAGGATGTCGCCACCTGCTGGAGGAAGCGCACGCTGCTTATAAATGTAGAGTGCTGACATTGCCATTAAAAATTCAATTAGCTAAATGGCCAGTTAAATTAGGCTAAATACAAAGTGAGTCTGCTGAAATGAGCAGAACAGAGGACAGATTGAAGGCTGATACCAACATCTCAGCACTTGCATAAAATTTTTAATTTGATAATGTCAAGGTGGGGATGTTTCCAGCTGAACAGCGCAAAAAAAAAGTAAATGCAACAAAACACGGATGCCAACACCAAAAAAAGACAGATGAAACTAAAAAGTGTTTTATGTGACAATTCTATGCACAAGATCCAAATAAATATTTAACCTAGGAGGAATAAAAATGGAAAGACATCTAAAGACTGACCTGAACTTGTTCTGCCTTGGTTTCTGTCGGCTTCATGTGGCTGGAAAAGGAGAATGAAAAGAAGTGAATATGTAGAAGAAAAAGAGAGATGAAAGAAGGGAGATGTTCGGCGATGTAACATGAAGAAAAAAGGCCATCTAAATTGTGTATGCCTGTGCTTTGATACTCACCCTTTTTCTTTTGTGTTTGATGTGCTTGTCTAACAGGTGCACGTTACCACAGACATACAAGCTTCTTTTTAAAAAAAAAAAAAAAAAGAAAAAAGAGAGAGCCTGTATTCCCATGGATGTCTACTGCAGGCTTTCAAGTGCTTAAAATGTGGATGCTGCTCAGACTCATGAAAAAAAAAAAAAAACCTAACAAACCCTGCTGCGCTTCAAGGGTTTCTGAGTGTGGACTCTCAAATCTGGTAGCAAGCGTATAACACAAGCTTGTGATGGATCCCGATCATGTGTCAAAAAGCGTTGGAAGTCCGTCTTGCGGTTACTGTAGCAATGTGGAGCCAGAGCAAGCACAGGGCGCAATTATACTCTCAGGCAAGATTTAAGATCAATTGGTGCAAGTTCCAGTTGAGAGATACGTCTCAGAAGGCCGGGAGTTAAGCAGTGTTACACACAACCGGAGGGAGAGGTCAGATCAAAAGGTCCATTTATGGCAGTGGGAGAGGCGATGGTGATAGTTTCCACACCGCCTTACAAAGCTCCCACTGTTATCTTCAGAAATTTGCATTTTTTTTCTCTGTTTTTGTGCAGATAACACCAGCATCTCTCTATAAGGATTGAGCTAAAATAATAATCTCTTGTTAGATAATGGCAGAAATTTGTGTTAATTCATGGCAGTTAGAAGACTTATTGTCAGTGAGTACAGATATGTAGACACATAACTGTGTCCATTTCACACAAAGTGGTTTAAAGAGAATTTCTGGCTTGTTGATTGACCTGTAGTGCGAAAGAAATTAGAAAAAAAATATTGCTAAAGTTGTCAATGCACACTGTACATACGGCATTTCCAAAAGTTTAACATTAAATCTAAAAAATTACATCAAGAGCAAACATTTTGATCATTTTAATAATTCAAATTCTGGTACATTGACTAAAAATGGATGTGTGAAAATATCCATGTGCAGAAGCCAAATGTTTATGATATCAAAGCAATAAAGTGAACACATAAATAGCGTGACTAGAGAAACTAGAGACTAGCAGGAAACTTTTTTCAAACACGGGGGCTCTAAAGACTCAGTCTTTGAAGCAGCACAGAAAATGAAGTACAGTTCCTATATATACATACACGTCATTTTGTTTTATACAATTTCCCTTATACTTGCCTGAACTGAGAACTTGGAACCATTTTAAATAAGTCAGAAGAACAGCGTACATTTTTTAGCTCTATAATAACAAGTAACCTGAAAAGTTTTTTAACAATTAAATTGTGGTACACATACACAGCAAATAAAAGTTAAATGTTTTGTTAAAGAAACCAAATGAAACCAGGTGCAGGGACGGACACCTGAACCATTGTTCAATTTTATCTCATACCACGCATGTCAAACAGATATCACTTTAAATTAGTGAAGCACAAAAAAACTTCTTAAGGCTAAAGAATAAACCTCACATTTGTCAGATGAGCTGATTATCACAGAAACACACTGGCGGCATGCCATTTCTATTTCCTTCTTTTTCCAACAACCAAAAGAAGCGAGAGATACTGTCAGGCAGCTGAGAAGGAAAAAGATGCAAAGAGCTACATGGAGCAGAGGCAGTCGGAGAGATGGACAGACAGAGTGGTGATTTGGGGTTGAGCTGACATGCTGTAGGAGGGAGAGCTGTTGAATGAGCCTGATGTAGAGAGCTTTATTTCCCACGGTAACTGAGCTGAACTAATGGGCAGCCAGACGCTCTCTGCTCACACATGGGAGTCTTTACATGGCAGCACATATACAGCCTGTGCTTTTAAACAAGCACACGCACTCACGGCGCTAATGAAACCTAATATGTGCACTCTGCGTTTATGCAGGGGATCCTACGGTTCTGTCTTTCACATGTCCAAGAATGACAGTGCGGGGAATACAAGCTGTCTGGGTGAAGGTGGCCTGGGCACATATAGAGGTTTAATTTCTCCCTTAAACTCCCAATGATCCAAAGTTATTAATAAATCAGCTGCACCAGTGAGAAACATACACAATAAGCCCAAAGAACACTAATTTCCCAGGATCTTTTGTGTGTAAGAGCAAATCGATGCTAAATGAGAAATCATCCAACCAGCAGCCGACCGGCAGCTTTCCAGACGCATTTGATCAATAAAACCAATCAATATTAGTTGCTGCCTTAAAAAGCAGAGGAATGAATACAAGTATCTTCTCGCTTTACACGCATCATTTAAAAGAAGACCATGTTTGCAGTGTAACATGTATCGCTTTGTGTATGTGCACAGCAGCCAAACTAAGGTGATAGTTCTGTGTCTACCACAGGGTTGCTTTCTTTACCAGTGCTGGTAAAATCTGACGAATGCTCACCAAAACACTGAATATCATTCATTTTGGGATTTTCAGGATTCCTTTTCAAATGATCTCTCTTTATAGTAGAAGGATGATAAAAAAAAAATTTAAAAAACATGCAGCTGAAATTTGAAAAGAAGATTTGGCGAGCAAGTATAAATTTATTGTACATTTTATGATCTAAGATGGTTGAAACTTGGGCTTAATTGGTGTTGCAAACGGACAACTAACAGGCTAACCTGAAATCTAAACTAGTGGATCTCTGTGGAAATTAGCTCTGTCGTGTCTGAAAATAAGCATTTTTGTTCCGATGCAACTATTTGAAAGACATTTAGCCAAATACTAGTGGGAGTGTACGTATATATGTGACCAAACATTTATATTTTAATTCTGTGTGCATCATTCCCTCATTCTACCATAAATTAGGTAAAAGGGACAGACAGAGTGGTCTGTTTATTTGACGGGTTGTGAATAAGACTGTCATGACACTGTCGTGAACATAACATAACACCTGTCACGAACATGAGTAAGTCTTCATGAATATTTATGACTGTTGTCATAAAGTGTCATTCTGTAAATTATGACACTTTTAATACAAAGTTGACATTATTCAAAATGTCTTCGTTATGACAACTTGACTTTTTTTTTTTTAAAGTGCAACATCCTTACACATATTTTGCCTTTCACACCCTTAATTTGTAAAGCAACTAAAGCTAAATATAAGTGAAGGCAAAAATACACATTTGTAGTAGTAAGTTCCTAGNAAAAAAACAACATTTTCTCAGCAAACTAAAAAGATGAATAAAAGGAAACATGATTCAATAATAATCATAATTGTACACAAATATTATTTTTTTCACAATCAAAGAAAACTGGAAGACAGAAACTCACCAGTAAATGTTGTTTTCTTCATCCATCTCTGCTTTCTGTTCATCTTCTTTTAGCTCTAGTCCATCACTTTCTATAGTTTCTTCTCTTTCTTGACTAACAGGAGTCTCTTCAGGGTTCAACACTTTCTTCTCCTCCAACTGATGTACTACATCTGAACCACCAGGTGGTAGCACTTCCTCACTGGCGGTATTGTTTCCAGAATGGATGCTTTGGTTGATTGTGGGATCTTCTACAGGTTCAGACTGCGTCTTGGAATCAGTTGAAGTAACATCTGGGACATTTTCTGCACCCTCAGCTGAAGGGACTTCTTTCAACCCGGTGTCAGCAGTGACTACTGCTTTAACCTCAGATGTCTTGGACGAGGAAACTATAAGTGTCTGTGAAACCTCTTTCTTGTCTCCTGCTGGTCTCTGGCTTTGACTTCTGTTGATGCTGCTCTTCTCTTTAGTCTTTTTACTGCTGCTGGAGATTGCTGTAGCGAGATGGGTTATTAGAAACTTTTCAGAAAATATCAGTAAAAAGTCATTTGCAATAATTTGTTGAACATCACTCCTGCTCACCTTTGCTGCTTTTGTCCCTCTTTCTCATCAGCAACCGAGGCAGCGTGCCCACATGTGTGTAGTCCTCACTGGAGCGGACGTAGCTGGCAGTGCGAGGACGCATTGCCCCCAGATCGTCCAGCGTTGTCTCAACAACTGGACTCAACTTAGCTGAAGCAGCACATTCTCCATCATCTCCAGTCTTTGACTTGGAGGCCTTTGAGTCCGATTTGTCAGTGGAGCGACGAAAAGAGATGTTGGTTAGGCTGCCAAACCATTTGAAACCTTAAATGGAAACAGTTTGAGAGCATGGATTGGTGAGGAGGGTCTGACAACTCTGCAACATTTTGAATATTACAGAAATTATATCAATTCAAAATCATACTTTGGATATTCCCTTTTTAAACTATTTTTTTTACATAATTCATTTCATTTTTAGGAAACTACTCAGTATATAAATAATTTAACATAGTTTAGCATCTCCTAAAATAAGTGAAAAGCAGAAGCAACAATGAAAGAGAAGTGGAACAAACCCACCCAAGATTGCTCAATATGTGGCCATCAAACTTTGCATCTCAATAAACAGTGTAAAAGATTCTGAAAATAATATCCCTGCAAGGGACAAAGCAGTTTACCGTGACTTATGAACTCATTCAAATTATTCATTTTAAAATGCCGAAGTTGCAACAAATGAACCATCTCTGCATTTAACAATTTACTGTATGTAGATATTGTGAATTCAAATATTATGCTTGTTGTACATTTGCTTAATGGAAACAGCAAACCTGCAAATCTTTCAAGGTGCAGATTTCAAAGCCTAAAAACTAAAATTCCTTTGGGGGACAAGATCTAAATCTAGGGACAAAACTCATGTAACAAGTTTCCTATTGTTTATCTGCATGTCCAGTCCAGATGCAATTTGTTTTAATCTTATTTGACAATTTCCAATTATTTCTAAATTACAAAATTGTTTCACTATTACCACTTTTAACACATAGCTCCCACAATGCCAGACTGGAAGAAGTTACCCTTGACATATGCCATGTTGGTCGGCAACAACGTTACTTGGGATTACCAATGCTTAAA
>CAEGAG010263526.1:0-48183 GCA_903067065.1 Brachyrhaphis terrabensis | reverse complement strand
TACACAAGGAGGAGGTAATTAAGCCATTTCATTCCAGCGGTTTTGTACCTGTGGCACATCTAAAAACTGCAGGACACCGGCCCTTGAGGACTGGAGTTTGACATCCCTGAAGTAGAGGTTGGAAACTAGCATGGACCACACATCTCAGAAAAATGGAGAGTTCTCCCTCTGAGCTGCAGGTTTGGACTGAGAAATTTTTCAGAGTTTTGTGCCTCTAGTGAGGCACAGACCCATCAGTGGAAGTGTACATTCACTACGTCAGAACTTGTGCGAAAAATGTGTTTCCATCAACCTACTTTTGTAACTTAGGAATTCTGTTCACACCTGCCAGCTGTGAATGTTTCTCCAGTTTTTGCGTGTGTGTATGTGGGGTGTGTGTGTGTGTGTGTGTGTGTGGGGTGTGTGGGGGTGAGTGTGTGTGTGTGTGTGTGTTCACCTGCAGAATGAGTACAAAGTAATCAACAGGTTTTCCCTTCTGGTAGAGGAAGTGCAGAGGCGACCGTTTGTCGTTTTCGTTGAACTTGAGCTCCTGGATGACATCTGGGTGCCTGAGGATCCTCAGCAGGACCCGCTCTGTGATCTGGAACGGGCTGAACAAGTTCACCTCTGAGAGGACCACAACAAAAAACAACAACGTCACGAAGAGATACACGCAGGTTAAAGAGCTCATTTATTAAGGATTAATGAGAACAAAGCTATGCAGGCTATCATTTTACTCAACTTTCATAAAGAGTGACAGTTGAGTCAACACATCTTTACACTTATGTACATATATAGTTGAAACACAAAAAGTCTGACGTCTGGTTAATATTTATTTCTTAATTAAAAATGCAAAAAAAGAAAACAAGTTTTGAATCTTTATTCATTTATCTTATGGACCTGCTCAGCAGCAAGCTACACATTTGAAATTTTAGTGACAGATAAAGTCGTCTTATTTTTGTGAGAAGGGGGACGTGTAAACCATTTTAGATCCAAAACCTAAAACAGCTCCCTAGGTTGGCCATTTTAAAGGAAAAGTGTACAGTTTGAATCATTTTGCTGGGTCTGCAGTGATCATCCAAAAACGTTCACCACGCATTTCTCACTGCATCAAACCCCTCAGCTGCATTCCAGACTCTTGACGTCTGAGTTTGCGTTTTCAACGTTCATCAGAGTACCGACAGAGACTGAACAGGTACGACTTGTTAAGAAGGAAAAGAAGAACAAAAAACGACAACTTATTTCTAAAAAGAAAATTACAGCACAACTTAATGTAGCAAAGTCGAATTGAACCAGACCTAAACTACAGCTTAACACAGATGACGTGTTGGCCATAATAAACACCTCAGTGTACGGCGGTGGAGGGATCATGATTTGGACTTGCCAAAAGTATTCTAAAACAAGCTAAAGCTCTATGACACATGATGAGCCAAAGGCGGAACAGTAAATCTACAACACGGTGATTCAATCGGCCTCTTCCTTCCTCTGAACGACGGTACCACGTTCATCCTGACCCGGAACATGACCCGTCCTCGGAGCTCACCTGTGGCTAAGAAACGATGAGCAGCCAGCATGAGCTGGGGAGTGATCTTCACTTTGCTGTCGCCGTCCTGCTTGAAGGCAGAGAAGTCCGGCTTGTTCTTGTGAGGATCCACCTTCTTCTTGTTCCTGTTGTCAGCTGAGAGTAAAGTAAGGAGGAAACACAGTAAAATACAATCGGTTATTTTCTGCATATTTTAAAGTGGATATCAGCAGAATTGTGTGTTGGGTGTCATCATGTCAGTAACCTGCAAAGTGTCCAGAACCCTTTGAGCCCTCCCACATTTTGTCACGCACAACCACAAACTTCAGCCTGTTTCATTGCGATTTTATTTGATTCACCACATGTGTAAACGATACGTGTGTTTCACAAAACCGTTTACAAATGCAAATCTGAAAAGGTGCAGCTTGTGTTTGAATTCAGCCTCTTCCCCATCCCATCGAGATCAGCTCTCATAAACCCAATGTCCTGCGTTCCCAATAACGCCCAACAAAAGGCGTCAGAGCTCGAGCTTCTATAATGACAAAATGCAAAAAGGTTCAATGACTCACTGTAGAGGTCGGACTCGTCCAGGATCTCAGACTTGATGATCTCCTCGATGACGTCCTCCAGGGTGACCAGACCCAGAACCTCGTAGAACGGGTCGCCCTCTCCCTCGTTGTTCACCTTCTGGACGATGGCCAGGTGGGATTTACCTGCATAGAGGCACCAGAGGTTGTACCAAGCCATCGACATTTTACGATACAAGACTTCCTGTTTTATAATATCAGGTGAAAGTGGGACAGGCGTCAGAAAGGGAATAAAGTTTGTTTCACAGCATGAGCTGCTTCTAAGACTTCAGTCTTCAAACAGATTTCTCCCCTCGGCTAGATGAAAATATATTTTCTTGTTTTGCTTTTTTTACAGTTTTCAAACAGCTGTCGGCTCTGTCAGTGGATTTAACCTGACTGCCAGAGGGATGGACAGATACCTTAATATAGCCCAGACTGGGATAAGAGCCTGGGAGAGAAAGAAGCTGGAAAAGCTGCCAGACTGAGATAAAGAGGAAAGAAGTAAAAGCAGTTCTCTGATACAGTATTGAACTGGTTTGACTCTTACGTAAAGAACAGGGACTTTGTCGTATCAATAGGAAACTTCTTCTTGAAGGGGACAGAAGTCAGATGTGGGGTACCCCAAGGTTCAATCCTAGGACCCCTCATTTAATTTCTATATCCTCCCACTAGCTCAGGTTATAACAGAAAATAAGATTAGTTAACATAACTATGGAGATGATACACAACTCTACATTATGATGTCACCAGGTGACGCTGAACCCATCTAACCACTGAACAGACGCAGAGACAAAACTGAAGCCATTATCTTTGGACCTAAAGAGGAACGATCTGGAGTCAGCACTCAACCAACTGGACAAATTTCCAGGATTAGAAGACCAGTGTCTCAGCAAGATCTAGAGAAACTCATCCATGTGTTTATCTTTAGTGGCATTGATTACTGCAACAGTGTCAACACAGGTCTGCCTAAAAAAATTAAATAAAATCAATCCTCCAGTTGCAGCTGATCCAGAATGCTGGCGTTCTCACTAAAACCAGGAAGATAGAGACCATCACACCAGTTCTACAGTCCTTCCATGAGAGAAGAGACTTTAAAATACTGTTGTTAGCTTATAAATGACTGAATGGCTTAGCAGCACAACACATTAAAGATCTGCCGCTGTTGTATCAACCGTCCAGACGTCTCAGACCTTCTGCTTCTGCTCTGCATCCAGAACCAGAACCAAAGATGGAAAAGCAGCATTCAGCTTCTATGCACCACAAATCTATAACAAACGTCCAGAAATCTCCAAAACAGCTGAAACACTGAGTTCCTTTGAATCTAGACTTGATTTTGATTTTGGCATTTGACAAAATATAATGTTTATTGCTTGTTTCATAAGTGGTTGCTGTATGACATTTTTATGGTGTTAGGCACGTTGAACTGTCTTTTCGCTGAAATATGCCATGCTAATAAACTTGACTTGACTGGACATACTAAGTCCATCATGAGCGCTGACGCCTGCCAGCAGGAGGTAAGTAAAGCGGTCTAATCAGGTCAGCGGGATGGAGGCCTGTCACAGCTCATAGACATCAGACACCAGTAGCTCCGGCCTGGTCGGCTTCCTCTGTCACACAGCTATACGACTAATCAACCAATAAATCGCGTCTTTTTAGATATTTTTTTATTTTTACTTCCTGCGTTAATTGTGTCTTCTTTATGAGATGGTTTATTAATTAGCTCAAAGACTTGATTGCTCAGATGTATTAAGTTTTAGTGAAGACTGATGTCTCTATGCAATTCCACTCTAATCTCTCTTTGGTGCTATGTCTGGGATTTCTCCCATTGATCTGGATTTCTCCTATAGAATTTCAGCGAACAGAAGGAGAAGTAGTGAGTGAGTGCGGGGTGACTGATTTTCAGAATCGTAGTCTGCCTGTAGCGATGGCAGCAGAGGAAACGAACGAAGTCATTCAGTCAGAGCTGGCCACGCTTCCAAACATTGAACGAACATCAGCAGCCGCCTCATTCAGCTCGGCTCTTCTCGCTTCGCAGTGGGAGGCTGCGTGAAATTTCCGGTGAGCTTGACAGTGTCAAACTGACGCATTACAAGCAACACAGCTAAAATTTAAAACCTCAACACAGCACAAGCCTTCAGGAAGCAATCGTTTCTCAGCAGACGAGAGCCCAGGCCCCCGGGGCAAAGCAAAGTGTAGAACAAAAGACTGGTTTTATCAGGTCAGTTAAACCCAACAACACATGAAAAACACAGCAAATCCTTGCCTCAGGCTCCTTAAAACAGAAAATAATGTTTAAATGTCTTCTTTTTGGCTTTAATTCAGGTGAAAGTTTGAAAAATTTCTACTGAAAAGCCAGATAATGTGTCAGACTGAGTGGAGTTTTCTCAGGCTGATGCTTGTTAAGCTATTGAATGCAAGCTAGCTACCAGAGCAGATAGCCCAACTAATTATTCAGCTAAATTCAGCTTATTGCGCTAATGTTTCGCTATGAAGACTACTAATAATATTAGCTGTTTTTATTCCATGATCTTAACTTAGTGTAATGATGGGTTATTTCAGACTTTGGCTTTTTTTTTTTTTTTGTTTCCCACCAGGGGGCTTTTTGTGGGCTCTAGTGTCCCTTATTTGACAGTAGGCTGACAGGAAGGGGGTAAGGAGAGGGGGGAAGACATGCGGCAAATGTCGTCGGGTCCGGGAGTCGAACCCGCGACGGCTGCGTCGAGGACTCAAGGCCTCCAAATGTGGGTCGCGCTAACCCCTACGGCACCACGGCACGCCCCGGACTTAGGCACTTTAATTTTGATTAATCAATGTGCTAATTTTCTTGGGGTTTTCTCCTGAAAAAACAAGAACATTTCTGAAATAATCCTCAAAAATTTTTGAGTTTTTGGCGGAAATTTACTCCTCCTTTTTATTTCTACCCAAAATGGCCTTAACACACCATCGTAGGGCTGTTCAGACAGAGGAATATTTCCCCTAAAGTAACTACAAAATATCCAGAACGGCCATTAAATCTTTTCTTTTCATCCCATTTTGTCCAGTCTTCTCTGATGGAACTACTTTTATAATCTGAAATGCTTACAATTAAACGCCTGTCCCACCACGAGCGGCTCTAAACGCTAACGTCAGCCTGAAGTCGCTGGCCGTCACACAGAGCAGTCTGTAGTTGCAGCAGAGCTGAAGACGGGCGGCCGCTCATGTGATGACTCATCCCTCAAACATCATCATCATCATCGACCCCAGTCCCTCAGGCAGTGAGGGGTCAGCGACCTCTGCAGTGGCTCGTGCAACAGTTGAGTTGACGCCATGCTCTCTTTAGCTGCAATCAGACAGAACTGCTGCATTCCCCAGGATTCTGCTGCATTTGTGCATGACTCAGGCTCTGCTGCTAAAAACGGGACTCAGCTGTGGATGAAAGCTGACCACACTGACAGCTGAAGCCGATCTCCGTCTCCTGCCGAGTCCAGACAACTCCGGACAACGCTCATCACACGCTAAAGACGCTACATCCGTTACCTTCGATAGGGTGTGTGTGTGTGTGTGTGTGTTTTTTTTTAAACAAGCTGCAGCTGTGCCACGGTAATAATTACGTTAGCAAGGTGTAGCTATCGGCGCTCAGATTTCCCGCGTTAATCCTGTGCGCCTGAACGTGAAGGTTTTCATCCCATTAAACAGCCCACAGCTGGAGAGTTCACTCCTGCTGAAGATGATCGTTCAGACAAATCTGCTGCTCTGGTGTGTGTGGAGAATAAAAAGCCTCCTGTCAGATTATGTAAATCAGAAAGTTAGCACACTTCCTCTACATTTTTTCTTATTTTGTAACAAAAAAGACATTTTCATAGGGGTGACCAGACCAGGCCAGCAGAAATGTTAGGGGCAGGGGGCACAAAAAAACACATCTTTACTTTCATATGTATGAAATTAAATAATTTCTTATTTTATATAGAGAGATTTATTAGATATTGATTTATTTTGTATTTAATTACTTATTTGGTTTTATCTTTATGTCTTTACTGAAGATGATCGCTGAATGACTTTCTATCATGCGAACATGATCTGTTGGAGTGGACAGCATTTTTTAAGAGGGGGTTATGCCCCCTCAGCCCCACCCCATAGAGGCGCCACTGCAAAGTCATGAAACGTTCTGATAAATCAGAAGGTTTCAGAGTTCTGTTGTCATTCTTTTTCTGTATAAATAATTTAAATGTCAACTGTTTTTTAAGAGCAAAAGTTGCTCTAGGGCTTCGTTTTCCTTTCCACAACAGTTCAGTGTTCTCCTATCAATAGTTCTTGACGAGAAATGTGATAAATCTGAATAAATGTCAGATTAATCACATTTTCCTTAGACTGGCCTGGTCTGGCCTATGCAAATGTTCCAGTGACAATAATGAGGCCATAGCAAAGTACTTTATGAGGTGTAAGCAGACACATTATATGCGCCCCCAGGGGTTTTCAATGCACAAGCAGCTGTTCAATAAAGAAAATTCTTTTTTTCTGGCGCCCCCTCTAACATGGCGCCCTTATAGTGCATACACACTTTCAATGCCACTGTGACACCATTTGTGAATGTAGGTTGGTGTTATTGATCAGTGCAGACAGAGAGGGGGGGGAGGGGCGGCTTTGCAGTTGCAGCTCTGTGTGTTTGATGATGTGATGATGGGCACACACACACACCCGCATTCACACACAACCTCACTGGAACACTCACCTTTCTTAAACTCCTCCAGCATGGCGTCCAGCTTCGTGTCGTGAAACACGAAGTGAACCGGGTGGTTGTAGAACTTGGTGATGGTCTTCAGGTTGGTGCAGTCGTCCGGATCCACGAACGCCAGGTCCTTGACGTACAAGATGTCCACGATGTTGGACCTTTCCTCGTCGTACACCGGGATGCGCGTGTAGCCGCTCTCCATGATCTCCGACATGGTGTTGAAATCCAGCACGGCGTCCGCCTGGATCATGAAGCAGTTCGCCAGGGCCGTCATCACGTCCTCCACCGTTTTGGTCCGGAGCTCCAGCGCTCCCTGGATCATGTTCAGCTCCTCCTTGTCCAGGTCGTTGTAGGGCTCCGTCACTTTCAGCATCCCCACCAGCTTCTCTCGGTTGTACACGGTGCCGATCTCCTGGCCCAGCAGGTAGTCCAGCAGCTTGCTGATCGGGAAGGAGAGCGGGAATGTGAGGAGCATGAAGAACTTGGTGACCGTGATGGTGTTGGCTCCCACGGCCAGTCCGTGGCGAGAGCACAGCGCCTGGGGGACGATCTCCCCGAAGATGACGATGCCGATGGTGGAGGCCACCACCGCGCCCAGGCCGGAGCCGATCAGGTCATCCAGCAGGATGGTGAGGGTGGTGTTCACCAGCACGTTGCCCAGCAGGAGGGAGCACAGCAGGTAGTTCCCCTTGCTCCGGATGGGCTCGATCTTCCGCGCGTACTTCTTCTCCTTGTCGGTGCCGCAGCTCTGGACGATGCGCAGCTCCATGGGGTCCAGCGCCATGAGGCCGAGGTTCAAGCCGCTGAACATCCCGGACAGCACCAGCAGGCAGGAGATGAGGATGACCTGCAGCCACATGGGCAGCAGCGACTTCTTCTCCTCCACCACCAGCATCCTCCCGTCGCTCTCCCCCAGCAGAACCCACCTGGTGCCATCCTCGCTCAGCGTGCACAAAGCGTACTCCTTCTGCGGCTCGCTTTTGCGCAGCGGCTTCACTTGCACGCTGAGCACCCCGGACGTCCCCCGGTTGCTCACGTTCATGTAGCTCCCGACTTTGATGTCCTTCGTGAAGTCGACACAAGTCCTATCCGGCGTGTCCATCATGCCGCTGCCTCCCCTGGCCGCCGCGACCGCTTCCTCCTCCTCATCCTCCTCCTCGTTCCCGCCGCCGCCGTCCGCTACCTCCGTGAAGCGGATCTGCGTCCAGGCACCCGAGTGGAGCTGCACCCCGTAAAACCGGAGCTGCACGGTGCTCTCCTCGGTCACCTGGATGACACCGTCGTCATTGGTGCTGGACGGCTTGTCGCTTCGCTCGAGCCGCATGCCGAGGACCTGGCTCGCGCCGCTGACCCGGGCGGAACCAGCTGCCGCCGCGGTCTCTGTCCGGCCGCCGACCGCGCTCCACAGGCAGATAACGACGGTGAGAACGTAACCCTGCTGCCCACTCCATTCTGTCGCCATGTTTGTTTCTCTGCTCTGCGACCTGGGAGCTGACGTAATTTACTCATGTCCGAGCGGCTCCGCCTCCCTCCGGCCTTCCATCTCTCTTCACTCACGCACACACACACCCACACACGCAAACACCAACGGCATCAGCGCCAACCGGACGACGACAGGTATGGCTGGTAAACAGACGTGCCACCCCTCCAACTGTATCCTTTATGTGACGCACAGTCAGGAGCGCGCGCTTTCTCCCCTCTGTGCTGGACACTGCGGCACGCAGCAGGAGGGACGCCGCCTGTTGTGCTGCGGCCAGCGGTTTGTCACTTATTTGATGTGTGAGCCAGCTGCTGTTATGTAAAACTCACAGGGCATCTGTACCAACCCTCCTCCTCCCTCCAGCATCATCCCGCATCTCCCTGGCAACGAGCCCGGTCCGGTCCGGGATGCTAGAAGCACCGACATAACCACCGCAGGCACACACACATTCCTCCACAACCGGAGTCCCTCTTGTGCTTACAGTATTAATTATATTTCTGTTACATAACCAGGCTGTCTCTGTGGAACAATGCGGACTTTATTTTATAACAAAGTAAAAAAAACAAAAAAAACAACAGCAAATCTGTAAATTTTATTTAAAATTTAAAAATTATTCGTCTCGATGTTAATCCGCCCTCAGAGTCGTTTTGATGTTTGCTAGTTGTATTGTTTTTATTATTAGTTAGATCCTAATATTCACTGATCAGCTCTTACGTAATACATCCAATAATCCCTTATCTTGTCTTGAAGCGCCACCTGGTGGACGCAGCGATTATTAGCGATGAGAGCTCGACATAAATTGAAAGAGCGAGACAACTGGGGGTCAATAGTTCTGAATTGTATATGAATTATGTCATATAAACATAAGTTTATATAAACTTATATAATATTGATCAGAAAATAAAGAAAATATCGATCAGAGTTATTAAGTGAATTTCATACATTTGCAGGCACAACAGGAAAGGGGATTTGTGAAAAAAATAAAATTAAGTTCAATTTAAAAAAAAACCAATTTGGCATATTTAAACACAATAGGTTTTTATTGAAACATTTCAACATCGTTAACCTGGATGTTCTGAAGCGTTCATAAATTAAAATAAATTATTACATGTTTACGACATGCCCTAACAGTTTCTAGCTTGCAGAGTCAACACTTCTGTGGTGTCTGTCTTGTTGTGTCTCCCTCCTGCTTTTTATTTTTGGCTGCTATTAAAAAACAGCTCAACACACAAAGATCAGTCAAGTGGTTTCATTAACAGATTGCACACCAAGAATATTAAAACTAGATATTTGCATTACTTAAAAATATGAATTATCACTTATTCTCACTCGGTGAATATGTGTTAAGGCAGCGCTTTATGCAGACTGCTTCCTGGCTTGACGTCATGGGGAAAAAAGTCAGCTATGATGGGTACAATTCCGAAAAGACTTTAGGAGATGCAGTTATCTTTTCAAACAATTCAATCCAAATCTGAACAGCTGGGAAAAATTCAAAGAGTCTTTTCAGGAATCAAATGGATTCTCTCCAGAAGAACATGTTTTGGTGCATAAAATCTAATGTTTCTTCACAGAAACTGTGAAGAAAGGAGGTGTCAGCAGCATGTTGGGGAAGAATTTCCCTCCATAGGCTGGTATACTGTACACAATACTGTAGATGGTACCATAACATCTCATGACGTCAGTCAGGAGCTTTTAGCTTTGATGAAAGTGGGTATTTCAAACAAACACCGATCACAAGCAGAATGACAAAAAGCCATCACTAAGCCCTGATCTTATGGAAGTATATCCAAAAACGTTTCATCTAATTCATAAGGGTTCAAGAAAATTCTACTAAATACTGAGGAAATGTATTTCACATTCAGGTCTGAATTTGAATAAAAGTTTTAAAAAATGTCTACTTTTTGTCGTTTTTGACAAACAAAAATCATTTGTAACTCAGAGGACGAGTTAAGTCTGATTTAAAGTCAAATAATTACAAAAAAAAAATCTTACAAATTTATTAATATCTAGTTCAACTGGATGGGATTCTGGGACTGAGGATTCCTCCCAGTGGAATCCACTTCAGCAGACTCCTTCCCATGTGGAGGAACTCCTGTCCCTTATGGTAAAAGACCAGGGAGAGAGCTGGTTCCCAGGGTAATATTGGGGTTAGTACACATTTGTGACTTTAGGCCACAAGTCAAGAAGAAAAAAATGATTCAGCATCTGTGGGAATCAACATTTTACTGCACAGACTCCGACGTCAGAAGAAACCAAGACATGAGATCACTTTCCCCTCACTCACACCTCATTTTCTTTACCTCACATTCCAGATTGATTTAGTGTCTGGAAATGGTGGGTAGAAGGTATGAAGAGAAGGAGTGGAGCCAGAGAGTAACCTGCTATTGACCACAGCTGCAGTTCACCTCCAAAACATCTGGTGGCAGCAGTGAAATATGATTAGAGAGCATAAATTTATGAATATAGTCATACATTTTTTCACCTTAAGAAAATATATTTTGTCTACAGTAATTTAATCTAATTTCCCTTTGGAATTAATACAGTATTTTTGAATTGTATTTGAATTGAATTTGAAAAATACTGATGTTGTGCTCTGAACTCCGACGCCGCTCAGTGGTTCGCCACTCCTGAGAGAGCAACGGGCTCTAGCTCCACCACTGGTGAAGAGGACTGGTCCTACTGTTAAGCACATTAACTTTAAAAGTAGAACTCAACAAACTTCAGCAACACAACCAGGTGGTGTGAGGAAGCTGTTACTGGTGATCCAACGTCACAGCCGTTAGATGGCAGTATAGACTGCATGTGTTGTGTTCATGATCTAGCAAATCTTGCAGGAAATTGATCCAAAAATAAATATTATCTGAAAAAATTATCATTATTCATTAAAATGTGAATTTATCATACTTTAGTTAAAGCAATGCATACTTTGATAACTATGGAATCTCAGCTGAACTGCTTGAACTGACATCAGTGGTTCAGTTCTGAATCATTTTGGGACAGTTTCAATGCACTGCATTCACAGTACTGCTTCTCATCCTCGCATTAATCAGCTTTACAATTAAGGCGCCAAACAATTAGGAACTAACACGCAGTGCACTGAGAGACGTTGAGGTTAAATCCAGTAGTAGTGAGGCAGCGAGGTGACCAAAATGTGAGATGTAATGTTTGCGTGTCCTCACTGCAGCCTCACGTCCCCTATGCTGCACGGAGCCTGCAGCTCTTCATCCGCAGGAGGAATCACCTCCACGTTGTAGTTAACCTTCTTGGACTGGAGGACGCTGTAGCTGTTGTCAAAGCACAGCACATCTGTAAGGGACAAGGGATATGGTTAGCAACAGCTAGCAGAGAATACAGACACATTTGTCACACACTGACCACTCAAAACTCTTTACACCAGAACCACATTCACCCCTACATACATATGCAGAGATACATACATACATTTTGACCAATTTTCTTGACAAACATTCAGATAAACCTGAGGAAAACTAGCGATTACTCACAGACTCCTGGCTCTGAGCAGGTGAGGCAGCTGTCTTCTGGGACCAGGTGAGCGTTGTACCGCTCGCTAGGAAGAACCTGCATCATCTCAGCTACCTTCTGTTTCTTGCTGTCCTTGGTGCGGCGGTACACTCCAAACCCGATGTCTGCTCCATCGCTGGCAAACTGCCACCTAGCAGGGAATAGAACTGCGTCTTATTCTACTGATATATTTGTTTTTTAAAACACATTCCCTACATGTACTAAAACATAACTGACACGTGTTGCTGATACTGATAAATGTACGTATTGGTCCCGATATTGAAAAATATTCTAGATCTGGTATCGGAGATGAGGTGCCTGATTCATGAGGGCAGATCTATTCAGTCTGTTTCTACGCTTTGAACTCTGAGAAATCTCTTTATTTTACATTATATTTAGAATTCCTAATTGCACTTTCTGAACCATTTGAAAGAAGGTTTGTTGCAGTTTAAGTTTTACATATTTGACCAAGGAAGTCAACCTGTTGTGTCTGTCAGTTTCTTAATTTATTTTCCATTGGCTGTTCTACTCTTAATTGCTATGACTGAAAGCAATTAAGTATGTAAATTTGTTTACATACATGTATGTAAATTTGTTTACATACATGTTTGATCAAACTTGTGAAGCTGTTGGTGTATTTACATGTGCTTTATTGGTCTAGAGTTATCATATAAGTTTGTAATTCAGTACATTTATGCTTGTCTTTTTCTCTATTGGATCTGTAACACTAAACTACAGATGTCTGTATTGGAAGTGAAAAAAGTGGGTCAGAAATTATTTAAAGAGATAGTCATCTTTATGTATGTAAACTTCTAAATTTGGGGGGAAAAAACTCTCATTGTGGGATTCAGCAAATAGAAATAATTTTAATAATCCAAACTGAGTCTAAAAAGGTAAAATTTTAGTCTCATTTAATTTTAGAACTAGAAAAAAGACACGTTAATGAGGCGGAAATGGGTGGAGACAGAGAAGCTGCAAGGACAGAAGATACTGAAGCTTGAAAGTTTTAATTAAGAATACATAATGTAAAGCAGTATTAAGGGAAGGTTCTTTGCATCTGTTAGGTTTTGTATTTTTTTCTAAAATAAACAAGAATCCATCAATAACTACAAAGTTCTTAATACACATTTTTCCCAAATTTTTGTTGACATCAAAAAGAGCTGTTTCTCTTAACACGTGTTATTCCTCAGTGTGTTTCAGACCAGATTTCTGCACCTGCTGTCATACCTGAGGAGGCTGCTGGGGGCAGCGACGTCGTACTCCAGCTGCAAGCTTGATCCGCGGCTGATGGTGACGCTACTGTCGTACTGAACCTTCAGCGACTCCTGCACGTAGTAAGACTTGGGAACATTCCCGCCATAGTTGATCTAGAAGCGCAACGGATGAATCATTTCAGTCAGAACCTTCCAAACAAACTGGATCTTGTTTAAGGGTTTCTCCTCTCACCATGGTTCTGCAGCGAGGGTCTCCGTCGAGGTCGGTCAGGGTTCCTCCGTACACCACAGGAAGCTGGTCCGGGTCGATGTGCTTGCGCAGCGCTTCCTGCCAGTTACCTGCAAACAGCCAAGCAATTTGGAGAACAAATCAATAAAACCATAGGAATGCAGGAAACAAATAATTTGGACATAATTTTTAACATATTCAAATTATTATTTATTATTTGTGACAGAATTACAGATTACGTTACAAATAATAAAGTTTTATTTCAACCTTATTCTCATTTAATTATGACTTAACTCTTGTTTTATTACAACTATTCTCATATTGTTACGAGTTTATTCTGGTAATTTGACTTTAATCTCACATTGTTATGACTTTTTTCATCATTTTATTACAACTTTGCTCTTGCATTATTATGACTTTATTGATATATCATTATGATTTGATGCTTGTATTATTACGATTCTATTCTTGTAATATTATGACTTTATTTTCGAAATAATAAAAAATTTTTAGCCTAATATTCTGCCATAGGTTTCCCTGTGTTTGTCCTGTGGTAATCTTATAGAGTCCAATGTCTTAAATAAAAGATTATTTATTTATCGCTATTATTATTATTTATTGCAGAATTGCTATTAATTCCATAATAAAAAGCAGAAACCGATATAATTTAATACAAGGAGCAATAAAAGTTAGCATTAAACAGTGCAATGTCAGAGACGTTATAGTTTAAAGAGATATGAAGGAGAGTCATCTTACTTCCTAAAACCATGATTTTCCGTCGCGTTTCCTCACACAGGAAGTGTTTGATCAGGCTGTAGGCCATCGGAAACATTTTAGGAGCTGCAGCAAAAATAATAAAATGAAGACATTTTTCAACTTCAACTTGAAAACACAACTTGGACAACAGCAAGACCATGTTGCAAATCAGCTGAGGTACCTTTAATGAGAAGCACCCTCTTTAGCCCCTCAGGGTAGTTGTCTTCATACATGGTGAGAATCTGCAGGAGATAAAGAGCAGCTTAGACACAGATTAAGGCTTTAAGACACAGCGTGTGATGAATGTGAGAGCGAGCGACAAACCTCTCCGTAAGTCTCAATAGCGGGTTTCCAAATGTGCTTCAGTCCAAGTCCTTCGCAGTCATAAATCAGAGTGATGGACTCTATGTTCTTTCCAAGCTGAGACAGACAGAGAGGACATGTTAGAGAAAGAGACCAGAGGAAATATGAGGAGAAGAGAATGGAAACAGAGGAAGGGAAAAAAGTTTGAACCTGGAAGGGAGGTGAATAAAATGGAGGAAAAAAAGTGAGTCTAGATCAGCCTTTCTCAACCTGCGGTCTCTAGTTGCCCCCTGGTGGTCCGCAATGTACTGCATTTAAATGACCGTTATTTGCCATGATGTGAGTTCAAAGTGTGACACATACAATTACCTTATCAAAGGATTGTGTTTAAAAATAATAATGGATAAACAGCTTAAGACCGAATCACTCAAACGAAAATCTGAAGATATTGGTAGAAAGAAAACAACACCAGGACTTTATGATCAGAGCAATTCGTGTCTGCAGGGATATTTTTCAGTTTCTCAGGGTGAGTTGCAGAACTTTTGTTTTTAGAATACCATTATGATACATAGCATGCCACCATATGAATCAACACTTTCAGAATCTGTAAATTCAAAATGCCTCAGTAGGTATTTGAGTTTACAAAAGGCCTATGTCACATTTACAAAACAAGAATTGCAGTTCTCATTAGGATGAACGAAGAAGATCTCTTAAGTGCATTAAGAGATTAATATTTTCATTTCAGGTTGCATATATTAAAATGTTGTGGGGGCAATTTCTAGTTCTATGCTGACGTGAGCTCAAAGTGCAACACGTACATTTGCAAATCATGTTTGTGAAAAACAGTTTTAAGAGAAGAAAACATTTGTCTCACAAAAAAGGAAGAGATAAGGGGAAGAGAATAGAAACAGTTAAAGGGAAAAACAAAGTTTGAAGGTGAAAAAATGTGGTAAAAAAGGGGGGAAAAAGTGAGTCTAGGTTTAGAGGTGAGAGGAGAGCTTGTCCCAGACCTTCTCAGTCTGCCTCCGACACTCCCGCTGCAGCATCTCGATGTGTCTGATCTTTGTCTTCAGAAAGTCCTGTTTGGTGGCTGACAGCAGCAGGCCTTTGGGGTCCAGAGGGCCGATCACGTCGTACCAGATGGGACTCCCCTCTCGGTCATAACCGCACATCCCACCGGATACGTACTTCTCGATCACCTTGAGGAGGACAAGCGTGAGCGTCATCAAACGACAAGGCAACAGAGTGGCGGGCGTCACGTCTCTGATGCCTCAGAAGACGAGCGGAAGGGGGGCGAGTTACCTCTGGAGGCTTCCAGTCAGTTATGATGGTGTCCACTTTCATCTGCTTCCTGAACTCCACGTGCTGTAAGAAGAGGTAAAGGAAGCAGAAGAAGAAATAAGAGTCTCACAAAAACCAGGAAGTAAAACTAATGACAAAAAACTTAAAAGGAATTTGGTTTATTATTAATCTTTTTAAAATCGTTTTAGTCTCTGTGCAAAGATGACAAATAAAGCTGAATTCTTTGAAAGTAAGGTTTTTGTTCCTTATAATTACAACCTTTAATTTATCTCAAAAGTGTGGTGTACATGTTTATTTCTCTCTTTCAACTCTGATATCCCTAATTAAAATGCAGCACAACCAAATTCAGTTCAGAAATTCTTTCTTAATCCCAGAGAGTAATTAAATGTCATAGCACACAATTTTCTTCAAAGACTTATTGTAGATGATGGTGGCTGTAAAGTATCTCCTACAGCAGTCAGTATCACAGCATATCTGAGAAACCCTCTGACTGAAAACCCTCTGTTGTTGTACAACAGTTTCATAAAGAGGACGGTCAGGGTTGTTGAGACTTTTCTGGATTTTATGGACAATCCAGAAAGCTATGGATTGTCCATGTGCAGCGTCATCTCCAGACGTTGCACAGAACAGAACCAGCATTCTTTATCAGGTTGTTGAGCTTCTTTAGCTCTGATGCTGCTGCCTCAACCAATGTTGGCAGAACAGATTATAATCTCCACTGCAGATTTATACATGCTCAGATTTCAAACGTTCAATAATGGAGGCCACAAACAAAAAACATTTGAGAAATTCCTGTTCAATTATTAACAATGCTATATATTATATAACCTCCTTGTGCAGTCTGTAGGTAAAAATCAATAAAGTCAAAAGCAACAGATGTTACATGAATGTAGCAACAGTGTAGGAAAAATGTTAAGACTTGAGCTGAGTCTGAGATACAAAGCAGAGACTTCATAAAAATCTCACCTTCCTGATCATGTTCTCTGATTTCTGAAGATTGAAGTTACGAGCTGGGAAGAGAGAAACAGAAGAGAGAGCGTCCATGTGAAATCATGAATGTTTTATTTCAGTCAGCGCAGAACACAAGCAGTTATTCTCTGGTTTGGGAATTATGTCTCCTTCACACTGACACCAGTTTGAAGGAGATACTGGTGTCAGGAAATATTCCCTGATATTTCACGCTGATGACCTTTTTGAGACATATTGCTTGGTTTTATTTATTAACAGCAAGAAAAATAGGATTTATATGACAAGTTGGGAATAAATAATTTTATTATATCGTCAGGGGAGAAGGAGAAAGCCCCCAAACTTGATAAAAGGAATAAAATAAAATTCAGGTGTTTCTGGAATATTGTTTTGTAAACAGACGTTCCACAGAACCCAAGATATTCTGGGTTCAAATCCCAACAGTGCCTCCAAATTGTGTAAATTATCTCCATTTAGGTTCTTAATGTAGGAGGTTCAAGAAGAGTCAGTGAGTTGAATTCATAAATCCATTTATTAAGACTAAAATAGCCAAAATAGTGCTGGTCCACTGTCATGCTTTCGTTGTGGTTTAACCCAGCAAAATGTCCCCTTACAACAGTTTCTGATTCCTTTTGGGCCTTTATCTAAGCCCTAAAGAGATACGTGCTGCTTATTTAGGAACTTTTCCAGTATATTCAGTTTTAAGTTAGGAATGTACAGGTACTGGTGTGAAGGTAAGAGTAGTTACTCAAGTGAATAGAAGCCAGTACTAAGTCCTAAATATGGGTAAAAATACAAACATGCACCTTTTCTCTAGCTACCAAGACTAGTGGAGTCTGCTCCGATGGCAGATCTTGTGCTAAAGTCCATTTCCTGCTGGATGCAGCTGAGTGCATGTGTGTCTGTGTTCCTGTATTTGCATATTGTAAGGACCATGTTCCTACACATATGTTATGAGGACCTACTGCTCCATGAGGAGAAGAACTGTTTTGGAGTTAAGGGTTAGGTTTAGGACTAAGGTGTGAATTGAGTTTAGGGTTAGCTATGGTCTGGTGACGGTTAAGGGTCAGACTTAGGCTATAGAAATGAATGGAAGTCAATGCAAAGACCTTGTAAAAGTAGAGAGACATAACTTGTGTTTGTATATGAAAGTGTGTGGGCCAGTGATTTCAACCAATCACTGCTTTTTCCATATCCGCACAGAGTCATTGGCCGATCTGTACACACCCTCTAGGCAAAACCTGTGGCCCAGAATTGTTTTCAACACAGGCTCACTCTCTGGAGCAAAAATCATTTAAATGTACATTTGAGGCCTATCACTTGAAGCAGAGCAAGATATCTCTTTAATATCTGCGTTTAATGTTAAAGCTAGGAGATCAGATAGCTTCCATTACTCATAGGCTCACTCCAAAACAAGCACAGGAGAAATGGCGTTAAATGAATCCAAAGTAAGGAATGTTTAATGTCTAAATAAAACTACGGTAATACTTTTAGTTTTATTTAATGTGGAACAGTGTGATGGATTTGGAATGGATATTTTTGGGGACACAAAATGAAGCTTCTGGATGGTGGGAAGAGAATAACCTCACCTTTCAGGAACAGAGACGTTCACATCAATTACTGTCTCCAAAATGACAACAGTGAAATTAATGCAGAGGAGGTTAGGTGCTTTTCATTCTTTTATATTTCGCACATAAAACAATGCATATACAGTGTCTTCGGAGTAGTGCCTTTGACACAGTTTCAAACTGTCAGCTTATTTTTAAGCAAGCAGATAAACTGGTCAAAGTCAACAGGCGGTGCACACACACACATACACACCCACACACACCTCTGGTCATCGATCTCAGCCTGCTCTGACTGTGGACCATTAACCAGACAGACCACAGCTTCTGACAGAAACATAAAGCTACAGTAGCAGAGCTACTGAAACATAATTTTACAGACTTACTGTTTCTATCAGAGTTTTGACTTTTATTTCAGGAAGAGAACAACTGGAGCTGATTGAGAAAACAGATTTCCTTCAAATTACCACATGATGAACTCTTTGCTGCAAAAATACCATTAATGAGTCATTAATCAAAAATACATATGCTGAATGTTGTAATCAGAAGCTTTCATTCAGTCATGGTAGACCTGAATATCACTTTAATTCCGGGTTTTAAAAGATACAAGGCTTCTAGAAACTTCAGTAATTTTTGAAAAGAAGAATTAGATGAACAAGACTGCATTAGATTTAAATTGTTGCGTCACTCGCTGCAATCCAGGGGCACCGTATAGGGGGGGAAAGTTAAGACAATTCCAAGGACCCCTGACCGACAGGGGCCTCCCACAATTCTTTTTTTTTTTTTTTTTGTTCACAGAAATAAAAAAAATGTGGCTCTGTCAATTACAAAAATTAATCATATTGTGTTTTCTAAAATTGATTTTAGCAGTAAAAATCAAATGTTACCCCCTTCCCAGACCAAAAAGCACACGTCTATATTTGCCCTGAACATCCCCCTGGATCTGTCATCGGTTGGAAGAGGAAAATCGTCATAATTAATAGAAATAAAAGCTTAAAAACATCAGTATGTACCTAAATAATCTAAGTAATGTTTTAGTGAAGTAAGCTAGTGAAATAAATAATTTTCAATATGGCTTTATGTAAGGCACAATGCAGAAATAGATACTTATGGATTGACAATTTTGTGTGAAAATACCAGTAAAAATACCACTGTCTGAAATATTCAAACACTGAATATTGGTGTGAAAAGGAAAAGAAGACTAACAATCTCCTTCAGCCCACAGGTGTAGATACTGCAGCGTCTAGCTCTGGTATTTTTCCCCCAGACCTCCAGAGAAAATGGATACGGTGTCGCTTTTCTTTTTTTCTCCTTTATTTAACCAGATAAACCCTGTTGAGATCTAGATCTCATTTTCAAGAGGGACCTGGGCAGAAGTCTGCAATACACAGCAACCTGGTTACAAAATAAAACTAATTAATACATAGGAACAGGTTTGATTGTCGGCCTCTGCCTTTGTTTGGTTTGACCTCTCGTGTTTTCCTTTCAGAAGGCGTGAGCTGTGTTACGAAGAGGTCAAACACAAGAAGCGGCGGATATGAGTAAGAGTACTACGATGACAACTGTTGACAACAAAGAATACCCAAAATATTAAAGTTGATCCTTGAATCTATTTTTCAAACATGATTTTAGTGAAGCACCAATCATGTTTGTCTTGAAGCTGCTGCTTTTTGGCCACTGAACAGTGCAGTAGTTCTGAATATTTTTGAGTGTCCCTCATACTGACCTTCGAGTGGCCAGTATGGCTAGAAAAGAACTAAATCTATGAAGTCCACACACCTCATGAGCCTGTGTTAATTTTTACTGTAAAACCTTCAACTGCAGCGCAACACTGGCAGCAATTTTATTTCAAAATGCTGCTGAAACTATACAAATACATTTAAAACGGTATCAACAAACTGAACTGCACCTTATTTTATGATCAATCAGTTCAACCAAAGAGCAACATAGGTCGACTTATCCTTGATCAGCTGTAAACGGAGACCAATAGGTCAAACTGTGTTCCCTAAATCTTTAATCAGTGTCCAGAAAGCACTAAACAGGTGAACCTGGAAGTCTGAGACTCACCTCGGAGCCAGCGGAGGAGGTAGTGGTCATGCTGAGCCGGCAGGCTGGGGAGGACATCTTGAATCCTCTCCCGAAACTGAAAGCAAAGCCAAGGCGCAATTCTTTGTCACAAAGAGTTAAAAAGAAGGAAAAGCAGCTTAAGTAAACCCTAGTGGGCTGCCGGTGTAAATCGACTCATTATTACTTCAAACAAACACTTGATGTGTGCGCTACCAGCGGCGGCGCAGCAGGTTATTAGCTACAGGGGCTGATTAGTTTTCAAGCAGGACGGTTTGGAACCGTCATTTCAAAACTGATATTTGTATTTCCTCAAAAATCAGGATATGCATGATGATGTTTCAGATCATCAGGTTATCCATCTCTGGTGATCCGAAACATTTTATGGACTTTTTAACAACCCTCCAGTCCATATTAGGTCTCTGTTTGTAGCTACATGGTTACAATTTGCACAGTAAAAGTTATTTCTGCTCATTTTAAAAAAGAGTCATTATTTGTCGTGTTAAATCCATTTTTGCTTCACTAAAATTTAGTGGATAAACCTACATACACGTTTTCAAATCCAAGCTCATCTGATTTTAGTTTTTGAGTTCAAATTAAAGCAAATGGTCATTATTGACCATTGCAAAAACATGAAGATGTTATTTAAAAGAAGCTATTAATGTAGTACATATATTCACAGATTAAAACCAAAAAGCTTTGGAGAACAAACAGTTCTGACCCATAGGGAGGAACTTTGCACAATCCGTGATAAAGACTGTTCAGAAAAACAAATGTAGTTTCAATAAACTACGTTTGGTTGTGGGTTTGTAAGTTTTAACACAGAGCATTAGCACATAACAGTCAAAGTTCTCACTGGGAGAGTATCTGAAGTTGGATCAGTGCAAACCAAAAGATATCAGCCTCACGAAAACCAAAGTCATTTACAAAAAAACCTCCCAGATATTCCAGATTGGGGAATCATCTCTGACCTCAGTGAGGGTCTGGGCCTGCTTGGGGCTCAGGTCTCCGACTCGTCCGCTCATGTCTCGGCTGAAGCGTCGCTCCGACGGCCCTGCTGCTGCTGTCTGTGAATGAGAGCTGCAGGAGGTAAAGACAGGTCGACGGGTGAAAATGCCACGCCTCCACTCACTTTCTCTCAGTTGTGCTCACAAAGGAAGGTGGACTTTCACCCCGATCCCGCTGGTTACCTGCTGAAACCTTCAGGAGAGCTGAAAAACCAAAAAAAACAAAAAAACTAAACTCAAGTTATTTGACTCTTTTATAAAATATTAGGATAATTTTGATTAACTAATCCCTTGTAAGTAGTGGTTTTCTTCTGGTTATATGCATAAACAGAAGAGCATGTACTGGTTATGCTTGTCACCATCGATCAAAGTCAACGGATTACATAAATACGGTTGGGTAACAAGTGTTTGCAATCTGCTGTTACTTACATAATCAATAAAAAAAAAGAAAAGATTTTAGGAATGTTCAGTTTATTTATATAGCAAATGCCATCTAAAGTTTAATTCAATCACACATACCAGCCAGATGATCCTAGTTATCAAACAGTGCAATATGCTCAATTAATTATTCAAAGTAGTTTAAAAAGGAAACCCGGCAGGTTGCAGCGTTCACTGCAGAACCTGGCAGTGAGATAACCTCATCTTATCTCACTGCAACCACAAATCTAAATGCATTTGATTTGAATTTGTGAGACAAACATGAAGCAGTGCAGAATTATGAGGATGGAAAGCTTTTTTTTTTTTTTAAAAAACATTGCTTTGCAGGGGGGGAAATGTGGAAAGTGAGGCATGCATTTGTATTCATGTCCCCTGAGTAAATGCAGTCATGCAGCCATCTTTCACTGAAATAACAGAGAGTTTGTCCAGCAGGTTGGCACATCTCCACACTTCTTCCCAATAAGAGATGATTTTACAGAAAGCATCTGGAAACCGCAGTTTTCCAAGTCAGGCCACAGATTCTTAGTCGGATTCAGAACTGGACTTTGACTAGACCATTCTACCAAACTAACATGCGTTGACCGATACCGTTCTTTTGCAGTTCTGGCTGTACAGTCGCCCTGACCCGCCCCAGTCTGAAACCATTAGCAGCCTCCAATAGATTTCCCTCACTGCAAAAACTCAAAATGTTATCAGGTTGAGTTTTTTCTTGTCTGGTTTCTATTGCAAATATATTATATTCAAAATAAGACAAAACTAACTAGTAAGTGTTCAGAAAGATATAAGAGCTTGTTTTGAGTCAATAATTCCTTAATATTGATGAAAAATTGTAGTTGATTATTTCACTTATAACGGGAAAAATGTGTTAAAAATAAATTTATCTGCTAATGGAACCAGACATTTTTTAATCAATATTAAGGAATTATTGACTCAAAACAAGCTCCTATATCTTGTTGAAAACTCAAGTTAGTTTTTCTTATTTCAAGTGTACCAAGATATTAGAAATTAGACAAAAAGAAAACCATTAGATAAACTTTGGTGCTTCTATAGAGCATTGCTCTGAATTTAGCTCCATCCAACTTGACCAGTTTTTCTTTCTTCTGAAGGACAGCATGATGCTGCCACCACCACATCAGAGTAATGCCACTTTTCCACTGCACAAAATGTTTGACATGAAGGCCAAAAAGTTCTAGTTTGGTTCTGATCTGATCACTGCTGGGTCGACTTTACAGCTGCAGTACGGAGCTTTTATAAAAACAATAAAAACAACAAAAAGCAAACATTTCTTAATAGAAGTTACACGCTGCAGATTTAAAGTCTGGCTTTAATACAGGATTTGTTCTGGCTTTCTTTTAGCTTCTAGTCCATAAAAGTTAGATTTATGAGGTCTACAACTCATTTTCAGCAGATCAGTGAATTCTGGCGTGTCAAAGTAAAGGTCTGAAAACCACTTCATAATTTTGCACTCAGTTGTGCTGGTCTCTTTAATATTTACAGCTGGAACATTCTGTATGGAACAGCTACAGGAAGAAATGATTACTTCTAGTTAAAAAAGAAAAATAATCCAGTATCGGTGAAAATGAATGAATTCAGAAATAACCAAGAGATCTTAAAATCCCTAAAATAAAATGAGTTAGTCTGTATTTATCCCTACCAGTAGGGTTTAGTTTAAAGAAATAATTAAAAAAAAGCACATTACAGACTTTTTTTTTTTTTCACAAAAGTAATTTTATTATTTAAATACACAAGCTATTTAGACCCACCAAAATAAAGCTGGTGTCATGAATAAATAGATTATTTACAAGAAATCACAATCAGAGAGCCTAGAAAGTCTTTCTCATCCTGACATAACGCAGCTGTTCCAATCAACAGAGGAAGAACTAATTCATCATGACAGTATTTCCCAGCTCCCCTTGCTGGAGAGCAGGGAGAAACTGACATCTTTGACCAGGAGTTCAGCGCTGAAACGGACGTGTACTTTGGAAAGGATCGATACAAATCAAACTCCACCGGTTTGACGTTAGATAATTTACGTCATGCATCACCTAAGATTTAAAAAGAAAAAAAATAATTACTTTGTCCACGATAATGGATAAAACTGTATGAAATCATGATGTATGACAAATAAATCCAAAAGAATAACTTGACTTTGAAGTAAATGAAAGCAGAGATTTTGATTACTTAAGAGCAGAACCACGACTCTAAATTCTGAAGAAATTATGTTTATAAAATTTTCTGCTGCTGTCAGCACTCACTCTGTGTGCGGGCGGATATTTTGTTGGACCAGATCCGGATGCATCAGCACTACTTGAGTTTTTTTTTTTCTTCTTCATTCTTTATTTTGCATTTCTACAGCTAAAAGATCTAAAATGTTAGATGTTAAAGTTAAAACAAGTGAAGTTTAGTGTCCATCCAGCAGTTCCTGTCACACATCCACCTGTCATTAGCTGAAGATCGAACGTTGTGGGGGGTGAAAAATTCAGCTCTGAATCATCTGAAGAAATCCTAACTAGAAAAAAAAAAACATGCAAAGCTTTACAGGTCAGTTAAACACTGATTTTTATCAATTAAAAATATATATTCTTCATCTCCCCCCTCTTTTATTAATCACCTACCGACAAAATACAGCAAAAAGCTCAAGTCATGCACACACTAACCCGAAGTACGAAACTCCCCTGGCTCTGTTTGCTGACGGTTAAACTACAACCTGCAGAGGGAGGGTCAAGACTGCAGATTTAAAACATTCACGTTGAACTAGATTTGCTTTTTTTTTTTTTTTTTTTTACCTCACATTAGCTCCAAACATCTTAAATATGCTGGATTTGTTTTTATCAGTTATACCAAAAATATCTCTGCAATATTAAAAAAAATTATTTTTTTCTCCTTCTATACATATATAATCTCTACACATTTTTTTATACATATGGATGAGAAGAAGTCAAACACTGATTTTTATCCTAAACTAGAAAAATAGATGAGCGCACAAAGCTACTCTCTGCCATCAGGGTCTTGCTGGATGCTTTCCTCTGATTGGTCAGCTTCAGTTGATCTGATTAGGCTCCACCTACTATTCCCTGTCAGTAGATATTGGAAAAAAAACCCTTTAAATTAGATGCATAGTTAATGAGTTATGACAGATCAGCTCAGGATGCATAGATGATTGGTTTCCATAGCATCACCTGCTTAAAATAACAGCTGGAGTCGATTTTTTTTGGCCAAAAATGATATTTTTTTTCCTTCCAAATCATCTTTTTCAAAGATAAAAAAAAATTGACTGCTACCATCATTATTTTTGGAAGGTGACGATATGACTGGAGGCGAACAGAGACATTGATGTTGGTCTGAAACGCTAAAGTCGGATCTTTTTCCAAACAGTGAACGAGCCTTACCAAAACCTAAGTGCTACAGAGTAGCAGCAACACTCTTCAGTGTGGAAGTTGTGCCTATGGTGCAGTGTCCAGGAGTACAGAGACGTCAAAAATGTTTAGAAATAACACAAAGAAACGTGTGTTGGTTCAGGCTGTGAGAAAAGGAACGCTTTGTTTTAGAAAGGTAACAGGAAGGCTGAGCATATTACAGCGAAGATTTATGGTTTTATCATATTCAAAACCATACTGTCTGTTATGAGGAATACCGGGTCTCATATCTTTTAGGATTCTCTTAAAATAAAACCTATATGCTCTAAAGAATACACACAGACCTGCCAGAGCTGGTAATGAAGCCATTTTATCGATTAACTGAAGTTTTTGTTTTGGAATTTTTGAAAAATGTGGAGTTTTTTTTTTTCACCACATCACCAATGTTATTTTTTAGATACATTTTCTGTCAATCAAAATTTATTAAAGAAAAAAAAAAATCAATTAACACTGGAAATCAAATTTGGTATAAAACAAATGATTTTATTTCTAGGACCAGCTGGTTATTACTGTTAGCCAGGCTACTTGCTGATCTAAGACAAAGCAGACCACTTAAAACTCATGCTTTGTCCTTTTTCTCAAATTGTTTTACTCACTCAGCAGTGCCACATCATCTTGACTGGTAACATAAATAATTAATAACCATTCTGTAAATCTTCCTTAAAGTCCTGAATGAGAAAGTGGAATCAGCTGAAGTCGACGAAAGCGTTCCAAATCCTAGGGACCTGAAACTGGCTAGAAGATACTGATTGGTGCAGGTCTACATGTGATTGGTTGCTATGGGGATGACAGGAGGAGCATTAAACAGATACATTCAAGAGCCTTGGTGTCGACTCAAAGATAAAACATTCACAGAGTGAAGATGTTAAGAAGCCGGTTCCAACAAACTCAACTTTGCCTCCTTCAAATCTCAGCTACTTGTCGATTAATCAAATGTTCTGTTTTTGAAGATTTAATTTTTCTTCTATCAGAATAAACAACTACAATCAGCTTTCCTCCAATATTCAAGCCAGTGGAAGCGGTTTATACAAGGAATGTTGCTGAAACTTGACACTCCTATTTTAGAAGAATAAAAATAAAAGAGTTTAAGTTTAATCTGATGTCTCAGCCTACCTGAATCCCGTTATTCTCCCATAATATCCAGTCAGGTTGGACTTTTGGTTTGTAAAAAACCAAGTCTGAGACATGGGGTTGTTTTTTTTTTTTGTTGCGTTCCCTCAGAGTAAATTTGTGAAAACACAAATTATAATAATAATATAATATAGTATAATTTATAATACTGTATGCAGTAACAGTGAAAAATGTCAACTTAAAACTAAAACTGCCTTCAAAGAGCCTCAGTGAAAACGTGCTCATTCTTAACTCTTTGGTGCAGAAAATTAGCTTCTTGTGTTTGTTTGTGTAATATGTCTCGGTGGAGACGGGACTGCAAACGAAAACAGACATTTATTCAGACTGCCGACGTGAAAAAGACGACCAGAAAAACTGTCAAATAGCAGATATTACCCTGTGAAAATAACTCAAAAATACACAAAATAGTTTGGATGGATTTTATCACTTTGTTCTCACAGAAGGTTTATGTCATATTTATATAAGTAGGGATGAACATAAGTTTGTGATGCGTCTGCATTCACAAGAAAAAGGTATAAAAACTAAAAAGATACGAACATGCCTGGAAAAATCTTGCAAAAATTATTTTGTACCAGAAAACCTTTCAGGATTTTAAGTAGCGCATGAGATTCGTTATGGCGAGGGAACGCAAAGAGAAAAAAAAATCCTCATGTCTCCCAGGGTGCGCTGTAATTTTCCTACCCAACATTCCATGTTTTTGCTAAAAAAAAAAAATTACTCTGTTTGTGTTTCCAAACAAATGAATAAACTCCATAGACTAAAAGGAAAAAGTCTCCATAAGCAGAACTGAATCTGAGCTGATAAAATGCGACTTGCTTTAAATTGTAGCGTTTCTTCTCGGTTTTGTTTTTCTGAGTATGTTGCTGTTTTTAAATTTTTTGTCTTGATTTTGGTACGATTTTAATCCAAACTATGTTCATGTATTATTCTCTTTTGCGCTGAGGGGGATAAACAGTGACCCTAAACAAGTGTGTGTACGGAAAATATGAAAAATAAATACTTTACATGAGAAAAAAAAAAAAACCCACAGGACAAAATTAGTCCCAATGTGGACAGAAAGAAGTTGTGTTTTTGTGTTTCAGCAGATTCTTCATCCTTCCAGAATGCCTTTACAAGAACATTAGCACCCAGTGGCTTTTTTGCTGTCAGTTCATTCAGTTAGCCCGTTTTAAATGAAGAATACATCCAGATGATTTTTTTTTTTCTTTTTTTAAGAGGTGTGTAGTGACATTCACAGAGGAGCTCCCAGAGAGCCAGGAAGGCAGAGCTGATCAGAGCGGTTTGCTGCCATGTTCTTGTTTTCTGTGTTTAGTGTTTGGCGTAGCAGCTTTGGTGACGACAGAAATCCATTTTCTATAAAGTTTGCATTCCACTAAAAATACATCCATCCTCTTGAGGGGTCTACATTTTTTTTCTTTGTTTATTTTCTTTTTTTAATACTTTGAGTGGGCGGTGTTTCGCTTTTGTTCACTGGAAAGTGTGTGTGATGTAGAAGACCAACTCCATGTCCATGGCGGTCTGCGGTACACTGGCACTCCCTCCGTGAATGACGGGAATTAGAGCGCTGTCCATCTCGTTCATGTAGCGCTGGGGGAGGAGCCGGCCTCTGGACCCCGCCTGGTACTCCACCTGGGTGGGCAAACGCACACAGCCATGCAAAAACATTACCATCAATCTGAAAAGTGTGGCATGCATTTGAGGACAACCATAAACATGAAACATGCATTCATTTTTAGTTAAACTAAAGACTGGGGCTTTAGGGAGGCATAGTTTTTATTTGTAAAGAAATTTAAAAGACCGTTTTTTTATTTTCCACATCACAATTATGTCCATTTTGTGCTACGACAGGGCTTTTAAAGTGTGGGGCTGCCTTCCCAAAGGGGGCGCCAGAGTTCTGCGACATGAGGACAAAAAAAACTCAAACTAGAAAAAGAAACTGCAAACATTTATTTAATTTAACAAATCTCCAAAATGGATGGAGTTTTATTACCTAAACCTAATCCAAACCAACAGTACCGGGATTTGAACCCACAACGCAAAAAAACACAAAATCTTAAATAGTATTTTTGGTGTATTTTCTAGTGCAAATATCTTAGAACACTTGAAATAAGACAAAAAAAAATATACAAGAAGCTTTTCAGAAAGATATAAGAGCTTCTGTTAAGTTAGTTAATTTCTTCCTGATGGAAAAAGCATTATAATATATAAAAATATATTTTCCCATTTAATAAGTGAAATAGAACTAGTAGTTTTTTCACTATTAAGAAATTATTTACTTAAAACAAGCTCCTAGACCAAAAATGATTCTTGCTGCAAGGCAACAATGCTACTGACTAACTGTTGCCATTAAAATAACTCCAATGTAAATGAATGTTTTTGATCTTTAGACATTTTTCTCATGTCAAACATTTTAGCTAAGCCCTCCAAACGCTGCGTTTCAGTTTTTACCATGTCAGCCTGAGTGGAGATGCGAAGCCAGAGAGAGTTGATGCCGCCTGCGATCAGAACTGAGAGGTGAGGAGCCAGAGCACTGCAGGTTGCCATGGCGATCTCCTTCTGAAACATGCTGCAAGACGCCAGCACGGACGCCAGGCTGCAGTCTGGAGCCTTCAGCTGGTAGAAGACCTGCAGAGATCCGCTCATGTCACACATCTTCAGAGTTTCAGCAGCAGAAGAAACATTCTGCTGAGTAAAACGCAAAAAAAAAAAAAGAAGAAAAAAAACTCACCTCAGTGCATCTAATGGAGCGGCTGTCGGACTCAAACTCTGCATCCTGCTGCATTCTGACGCTGGGGATGCCATCCAGTGGCCTCCCATCAACCCCACTGGTTTCACTGGTCAACACAAAATAAGGCTAAATAAATAAAAGCCACTGGCTAAATTTATGTCACAGTAATTAAATTAAAAATTAAATAAAACAACTTTTTAAATGCCATATTAAAATGCATTAAAAGATACGAATAAGACAAGTAATAAACATTTTATTGGGTAAAACCCAATAATGTAGCATTCCTTTAGCGAATTTGATCAGGAGAAGCTAAAACTGTCACTCTAGGACTGTTGGGTGAAACATATTTCCAGACAAAGCTGTTTTTATATGTAAAATATATATTTTATACAGTTTTGGCTTAATTACTGTTGTAAATATATTATATTGCTTTTTCAGCAAATGACCCATTTAACAATTAATCAACTACTAAGTTAGTTGATGATCATTTCAAAAATCGATTTATCACAATTAATTGTGTTTCCTCTTCCTGGTTTAGAGTCAAATAAATTGTCTGGATTAAGATGACTCTGAGGACAAAATTTCCCTTTAAAAATGATCAGATTACAAATTATGGAGCTCATTTTAATTCTTCGTGTTACTAATTGATTAATTGCCTGATGGGACAGGCTTGGTAGTAAAGTTACCCAGAGTTGATGGGAGAGGTCCAGTCGACCCAGCGGACCGTGACGTTCTCTCGGACCTCTCCGCCGTCATTCTTCCCACAGGGGATGTGGAAGTCTGTTTGTTCCCTCAGGGCGGAGCGCAAAGACTCCATGGTCTCCGGTGGGATCTGAACCATCAACCCATCTGAAAAACAAATTGATGTCTTACTTGTTATTCACACGCTGTCATATATACTAGAACTAAAGTCTGACTGTGAGTAACTTTTACCTTCGACGATGCTGGACTTGGCGATAAAACCCGACGAGGCTTTCAGAGCTCCATTAAACACCACAAAGCTGGCTCCAGTCACTGTTGAAGCAAACACAAACAACCATGGAGTCACCTCATCAGATAAACGTAAGGGACTTTACAAGCTGCTGCAGCACTGACAGTTTTCCAACAAAGAGTAATGAGTTTGCAGCAGCCGGACCTGTGCGAGTCTTCCCTGGCTTGCTGTTGGCTTGAGTCTGATAGTTTCCCTCTTCGTTCTGGAAACACACCAGGTGAGAGTCGGCGTCCTGGCTGAAGCGCGCTCCGATGCTGATGACGTGCTCATTGGAGGAATTCACCACCTTCTGCATCTGTAGAGCACAGAACAGCATTTCTGTCTGTGGTAAACTGCTGTACACTTTCAGATATGGTTTTGTTTAAGGGCTCTTTCACACATCATCAACATCTTCAAACGAGCCAAACCCTTTGAGAAACCTCACAGTTGTACTCGTGCAATGAAATCATCCTGGTGTCAGTTGCACGAGTCAACCATTCTGCTAAATGTACTGTGTACTCAAAGGCTTTGACTACGCAAGGCTAAAAAAGACCTTAAAAGATTAATTAAAAAAAAGCTCCTGCACATGTGATCACTCAGAAAAGACAGGTAAGGAAAGAGCCTCAACTTTTACAGAGCTGAAATTCAAAAGATATCAGTCAACTTTGATACCATGCTGTAATCGGAAATGTAAAGCTTACCTCGCTAAAGCTAGCCTTGGGGATCTCAATGTAGCTGTGTCCCATCTCCATGTGGATCCTCAGGCCTTCCACCACTGGCAGGCTGTACTGGTAGTTCCTCAAGTCCTGGACGAAGACCATTAGCACATTATGACAATCTGTTCTTATATTCGCGGAGCCTGTCATCATTTTTAGACATATTTTCTAAGTTCTAGCTGGAAAACATGCCTGCTAACTGGATTTAATCATAGCAGGTGATGTGTTTCTGGATAGTGAGGAAGATGTGGCCTAAGGATGTTAATGCCCTATATCAAGGTGTGAATAATTAATAGGCAGCTTCTTTTCTACAGAAAAATTTGCCAAAAAATGAGACTTAACAAAATCTGAAAAGTCAAAATTGAATAAAAGCCTCTCAGAGGGATGCAGATTCAGAACTTTACATTCGGGTTTCAGAACATCCACAGCTACACAGTGGAAACTGGTGCATTTTGTCTACAGGAAACGTAACTTTAAAAAAAATAAACAAAAAAAACCCTTATAGTTTCTGCTGTAGGAACAGCTCCAGAGCAGAACTCTACCCTCATTATTGGTGGAGATTAGTGGGTGCAAAATATTTCAAACTGATTGAAAGTTCACAGATTTTTATGTCAGTCATGTCCTAACTTAAACTCACAACACAGCAAAGGTTCAAAGCACATGAGAAATAACCTAAGATAAAAAAATGTTTTGAAAAATAAAGTTTTAATAAAGTTTTGTCTTTATGGGATAAAAAAAAACAAAAAAAACAACTTCTGGTTCACAGTCAAAACACTTGAAATTATGCAGTGTGATCTAGGTAAGAAACTAACAGGAAAATATTAAAGGTTTTTAACTTCTCAGTTGGATTACAAACATCACCTGGTTGACTTAATATTGACAGCTTTTCATGGAGGGAACCACCTGCTGCTGTGGTACTTACAGCCAGTAAATTCATAATGGTGTGTCCCGTCTCTCGATACACAGACTCCCGAAAACGAACACTTACGAGCATCGTTGGATACACTGGAAAACATGCACACATCAACTTAGGGTTAATGATTATTAATTATTACATTTAATGAACAATAATAGGACAATTTCCCAAATGTAACATTTGGAAAAAGATCTGAACAAGCGTAGACAGCTGAGTGTGTGTGTGAACAGTAGAGATATAAACCGATCTGATATAAATATCAGAGATCCAGATATTGAAAAAAGAAAATTCCAGATTGGGTAACGGCAACAAAGTGTCAGATCTAAAAGGGAAGATCTGTTCAGCCAAATTCTATACTTTGTGCTCTGAGAAACGTCATGTTTTATTTATTTGACATTATATTTAGAATTTATAAATGTACTTTCTGAGCCATCTGAAAGAAAGTTTGTTGCAGAAGGTAAGTTTCTTAATTATTTTACATTGGCTGTTGTAGTCCTAACTGCACTGACTGAAAAAACAATCAGTGCATGTTTGACCAAGCTTGTTAGGTGTGCTGTACTGGTGCAGAGTTACCAAATAAATGTGTAACTCAGTACATTTATGTAAAATAAGAAATGTTTTAAGTCAATTCAGCACTGCTTTTATGTATTGGCTGATATTAAACCTCAGTTATCTGTATAGAAAAAAAGAGAATCTGTGCTTCCCTAGTGAGCAGCGGACATGATCCCAGCTGTGTTGTACAAAAAAAAAAAAAAAAAAAAGCAGAAGCAAATCACACACTGTCATATTCGGCTCCGAGCCGTAGCAGCAATCTGAGCGGGAACACTTTGGCCCAGGGAACCTCCAGCTTCTGGACGAGCAGGCCGAACAGGAACGGCTGTGGAGGGAGCGTGAGGCCGTCCAGAGACTGACAGCTGGGGGAGAAGAACAGCATTCCTGCATGATCTTTGCTGTCCAGGAAGCTGCTTGTGAACGTAATGTTATCCAACTCCTCCACAAACTTCCCTGCAACAGATAATGAGGTTTGTAGCTTTTTGGAGATGCTTTTTGAATGTTCTAGTAAGGCCCCATGTGAACCGGTTACCTTTCTGGGCATCCTGGTAAACGCTGAGATAAAGTGAGAAGAGGTCTCTTGGAGGCGTTTTTTCTCCTGACAAACACTCCAACAGAAACACCAACTCTTTCTGTCCCAGAGCCTGCAGTCCATTAGAGCCAACACACCAGCACTGCCTGCCGCCGTCTGTTTGGGAACAGCAAGGAGTGAGAAGGCAGGAGGAAGGCACTCTGTTTCATAATGAGCAGCATTCATGCCAGAAGCAAACAATTCTACTCACAGGTAACCAGTTTGACGTTTACAAGAAGGTTGGCATTCAGAACGAAAGTCAGCGGACGCGGACCTCCTTCCTCCAACAGGTGTTGGATCTGACAGGGAGCTGGACTCTCCTCCACCAAAACATCTAAGCATCAAACACAGGACGGTGTGAGCTAACGGTTCCTGAAGGTCCAGACAGAGGTTCACACCTGCCCTGTTTAGCCGATTTAATCAAACTACTTAGTTTGCTTAGAAAATCAAGTTTGCTTGAGTAGGTGTGAATGCACAATCAAACTGTGATGCAGCAGAGACTTATCTCACAACACCAGACTTTATACCTCAATGTCATAGAGTTAATACAGCAAACTTTCACAATAAGAGCCTTAACTGCGTATAAAGCACGCTAACATCTAAAAGTATCCTGTTCCCTTATGAAAGCTAGCAGGTTAACATTCTAGTAATAGCCCTCATGCTAACATGAGGGCTATTATAGCAAATTTTATATAATAGCTAAGCATAGCATACTGAATGGAGTGAGTCAATGTTCGTCAACATGACAGTGATAACCCACATCCTTTTGACAGCATTTTAGCTAAACTCAGCTTATACTCTGAATGGAGTAAGACAACATGCTAGTGATGGCTCACATGCTACTGACATTATTTCAGCTAATTTCACCACATGCGCAGATGTTTGCATACAGTACGGAATATGTTATTGGAGTTCAACATGCTACTGTCAGCTCACATGCCAACAGCTTTTTAGCTAATATTAGCATTTTAGCTAATTTCAGCTATATAGACTAATGTTTGCATACTGAATGGAGTGAGTCGATGTTAGTCAACATGTCAGTTATAACCTATATACTAGTAGTAGTAGTTAAGTTGACATTAGCATTGTAGCTAATTTGATATAAAGCTAACCTTAACATACTGAATGGACTCAGTGAATGCAAGTCAACATACTATTGATACCCCGAATGCTATTGACTACATTTTAGCTAATCTCAGTATTGTTGCTAATTTCAGCTTCTACAATAATGTCTGAATACTGAATGGAGTAAGTCAATGTTAGTCAACATGGTAGTGATAGGCCACATGTTATTGACACCATTTTAGCAAAGCTTAGCATTTTAGCTGATTTTAGCTTATACACTATTTGCAGCACTGGCTTGCTTAACTTCTGTGATGGGTGATATCACAATAAACAGTCATTGAGTTTTTGCTTTTCCATTAATTTAAGACTTGTATAAGTCAAGATTTTGATTGGATGTGGTCTCCATGAGTCAAACAGATAAGACTAATGTAATTAGCACACTACGTGTTCCCAAAGCTGATCATCTCCTGCTGAGAATTTTGTTCTTCCTTTTGCCATTTGTTAGGGGTTAATTTATATAGCTCAGTATAAATTTTATCTAACAGTGACTTTTAGTAACTGATTTCTTATTTCAAAGTCTCGCACACCTTCTCCGTCATCTTCTCCGGTGGTGATGAGCAGAGGAGGCAGCTCATCCTGACTGTCTGGAAGCAGACTGGGAACCCTTGTCACTGAAGAACCAATTCCTGAAAGCAACCCGTAATCCCAGGGTCCAGACACCGGAGCTCGCACCACCGGCACGACCATAGGGGCTTCAGGGACGGATGGGGCACCACCTCCAGGGTCCAACCCAGCTGAGCCAGACTGAAATAAGAGATGATCATCCCAGGCTACAACAATATGTTTCTTTTATTTAAAAAAACCAAAACATTTAAACAAGCCAATGTTCAAAACATTTGGTTAAAAACCAAAATTAAATCAACACAAAAATGTACTATTTTGCCACAGTTTTAAAAACTTTTCTTCTTTTTGCCATCAAATGTAACAAAGGATTGACCAACACAGATGCAAACAGAAGTTAGTGTAAGTCAAGTGGATATATTTCCCCTAAAGAGAACAAAGTGTTTAATGTGGCTGCATTTTGGATCTTCATGTTTTGTTCTCACTACATGCAGAGGAAAGCAACTTGACTCCTCAGCCTCCAGAATATTCTAGTTTCCTTAAGCAGCTTGGTTTCATAAAAAAAAAAAAAATTGCAATATTATAATTTTTCCATATCTCCAGCCCTTAGTTAACACTGTTTTGAGTTAAGAGGAATGGGTGTGAAGCTATGTGGATGTTTGTCTTACAGTTTCCGGGTCTGGACTGAACTCCTGGGAGCTCCTGCGGCTCGTCACTGACAGCCTGGCCGTGTCTGCCACCTCCCCGTTGGGCAAGATACCGTCAGCGAACCAAACGCGCTTTTGCTCACGTGGACAAGCTGATATGACAGACAGAGAAACAGGAATTTCTTCAATGTGAACATTTCAGAGAAACAAGGCAAAAATCTAACTTCGGGCTATAAACAGAATCAAAGATTAGCCATCAAACACGCATCATCGTGCGTACCGTCGTTGTTGGGGTTTTTGAGAACAGAGACGGGGACCATGACGGTAGGAGGGGGGGAGTTCAGCGTTCCGGCTGCGCGAGCCTGCTGCAGAGGGGGAATGGTGCTGCAGTACTCAGACGGGACGTTGGGGTTTGGGCTCGGGCCCGTGGGACTCATCATCCGCTCCAGGGCCTGGGCTGAAACACAAGTAGGTTGATAGAAAAGCAGGCATTTTATTAGGGGCGCACCGATAGCAGTTTTCAGGTCGATCGCTGATTACCAACTTCTAAAAAGCCCGACCTGCTGATTCCAATTTTGGCCAATACTGATTTTTGTTTTGACTGAAATGTTGCCAAATATAGCAAGAAAAATGCTGAATTGATAACAGTGGAGTGACTGTTTTCAACTGTGACAGTTAACAACAGTTAGCTAACAGTTAACAGTTAGACTGTTAGCTAACAGGGCTAACAGTCAAACCTCTCTCATGGCAGAACAGAAGAGGACAGTAGCTGATTTTTAGACCTTTGATGAGGTAGAAAAGATCAGTGGATGAGATTGATTTCACATGTAAGTATCGGCTGATCACTGATCTCACAAAATTAAGGAAATTATGAGTGCATCTCTAATACAGACCTATATCAAGTTGGGTTTAGAGGAGGTGCCGATAGCCTCCAAACATGGTACGAATGTAAAAACAATAAATAAAAAAAATCAAAGAAAGGAATTCAACTATTTTTGTAAGGTGATGACCCACTTCAGGCAAACAAATACTTCCTGCCTTTTCCTAAGACTAAAACATAATTCATAAAAATGTGTTCATTCTGAGTGGCTAACAAACAATCAAGAGAAAATGTCTGTCTCCTGAAAGTGAAATACAATCTTGATGTATTACAGCAGTAGGTAAAGTGAAGGTTAAGGTAAAACCTCAGAGTAGTAATGAATATCTAGGCTGCAGCACTGACCCATTAACCTTAAACACCATGTAGAACAGGAGCGTTTTCTAGGAAAAACTGACCTCAGAAAGCTTCAGCTTCATCTTCTGAGGAAACACTGAATGGGTAACATAAATATTTAAGCCTTCCACTCCAGACAATTCTGCAAATTTATCAAACTCACTTCCGATTTAGTTGGTCGCTATGGCTACAAAAGGAAAACATTTGTGGTGCAATTGCTGGACATTGATTTGACCACAGGCATTACAACAAACCCCTCTTTTTTATCTTTTTACACATTGTCATAGTTTTTCAGGTTAATAACGATCATATCAATTAGCGGACAAGCAGAACAGAGAAGAGTCTGCATGATGGATATGTGATGAATTTAAAGCTTTATTTTAGTTTGGAAGATCACGAAACATTAAGTCGTTAGTTTGGCCTGATCGTGGAGCGCACCACATTCTTACAACTACACAATTCATCTGGAAAACAGATGCTTGATCCAACTGGATGAAATCTGTGTGCCTGATGCTGATGAATGATAAATTGATGTTTTCTCTGTGCCTTTCAGTCATGCTAGTAGAAAAATGATGACAAAGCATTTAGCTACACAATATTGATTAAGCCTCATAAAGTTTCATCAATGATGTGTAATTGACAACAGACGAGATCACAAAATCAAAAACACAGCCACACAATAGCAACTGCAATTCAATTCGTCATATAATTGTTGCACAAATTGGGATTACAAAAACAAACATGGTTAAAAGAAACACTTTTTTCAAAAAAGTTCAGTAAAACGTTTTGACGCTAGGAGGAGGTGGCTATTGAAATTTGTGTAATTTGCAAAACTGCAGTGGAAACAATGTTTTTGAATTACATGAGTCGCATGATAAACAACAGCATGTTGCTACTGACGGAAACCACAAAGAATAAGATGACAGGAAGTGGAAGAGGGATGATGGCGCAAGCATGTTTTTTAAAGACTTATCGCATTTAACCAAAGCACCACAATCGCAAAATGTAGATTTTTTTCCGACATTAGAGGAACATTATCAAAGTTTTGCGCACATTTGAAATGGAAATGGCTTTTGAAGCATGCATTTTACAATTGCTACGACTATTTTACATATAAAATAAATGAAAACACACAAGAAAGAAATACTTTGACATGCAGGGTAATTATAACACTAGTTAATAGTCATCAGTGATACAGGGTCCATCCTCACACATACTCCAAAAAGGCTTCTGCATGTATCTAAAGCAAAAAAGCAGAACAAAGTTCTGAATGATCCACATCAGGCAAGTGCAGAGGGGGGGTGACCAACGGGGCTTTTGCCCCTTCCACTCCAAAGGTCTCTGCATGGCCCTGATCCACATCTTACCTCCTTACAACTCAATCAGTCCAAATCATCCCCAGGCTATTCCTCAGGCTGACCTCAGACACAACCAGCACAGCTTTTCACAAACGTCGATTTCCAGGAGTGCGCTGTTAGCATTAATAGGCTGTTAGCCGCAGGCTGTTGTGACTGCGTGTGTGTGTGTGTGTGTGTGTGTGTGTGTGGGTTGTGAGTGTGCGCAGCAAGCCTTTACATGTTGACGTAAGAACGGAGGAGAGGAGACCACAGCCCACTGCACCACAGCAGCAAATACAAGCAGTGAAAGTGGATCAACATTGTTTTCTTTTTTTTTTATTCAGGCAGCGTGTGAGCATCACATGTCTGCTGCGTTAAGCTGGTCCTGGACCAGTCACAAGAACACACACACCCATAATAACGAAGGACAAAAACAGTGTCCTGCTCTAATTCTCCTTCCTCTTCTCTTCCCCCTCCATCCATCACCTCCCTCCTGTCCCAGCTGCAGACATGAAATATGAAAACATCCCTTTATACTTCAGCCAAGCATTGACTTCGTTATAGTTTTACACAAACAATTCTTTAATGCATGCTTAATATTTAGAAGGAAAACTTTGAATCACTTTGTATTACAAATGAAATAATTAATACCTAGGGGTCACTGACTGCAGTTTTCTGGCAGATCACAAGTCTTTAAAACGCATGGCCGATTTTGGTCGATAATTACTTTTTTTTTTGTTTGAAAAGCCGCTAAATGTAGTGACAATGCACATGTTAAGACGTGACCTGGTGGGAGGGTCTGTCAGTCAGTCCAGGGACAGTGGCTGATTTTCAGACCTTTGCAAATAGATGATGTCGGTTTTCTGTTCAGCAGGATTTGTCTTTACTGTGTAAACAGTTTGTGTTAACTTAGGTAACCAATATTATGCTTCTTTTGCACTTCGACTACTTCTCAGGACGTTACTTGATTTGCCATTTCAAGAAGGAACCGTATTTTCTGGACTATAAGTCACAGTTTCTTTTTATAGTCTGGATGATTCTGTTTCTTACGTGAATGTCTGGTATGTTTTATTTTCTGTCCATGACGCATACTTTGATTTAATGTGTCTTATACTCCAGAGCGACTTATAATTTGCAAAATGTGGTTGTTGAAAATTTTATTTACATTTTAAATATTAACTTTGTTAAAATCAAGTTTTTTTGAGGTTATGTGAAGAAATTTCAGCTTTTTTGTAAGACCATTTTATGCCAAAAATAAAACTAAGAAAACAATCCCTTACTTTAAGGAAAAGGTGCTGCAAAAATCAGTCATTTTAGGACATAAAAATCCCCCCAAAATAACCATTGCAACAACCTGAAGGGTTTAGATTGGGTAACAAACTAAGATTAAAATACAAAAGTTATGTATGATAAAGATCAAAATGCAGACATCACACATACACAGATAGAAATATGTGGGGCTACATTAAAGTCCTTTAAAGCAGTGATGTGTTTGACAATACAAAGTTCACATCTTGTTCCTGCTGATGCATGGAAGAGTTTGTGAAGCACTAATGCTAATTTGTTTTCTTTTCATTGTGATAGCTTGACTTCATCCACACTTTAGTACAGCTCCAGTTTACTGTGAACATGTAATTCTTTGTTTTCATGCTCCATAAAGTTAGCGCTTTGCATCAAAAGCCATCATTTTTAGTCATTAACAAGTGCTTCAGCTACTCTCTGTAGTAGCTGTGAGAACCCTGAGAACTGAAGAAATCCATCCAGCTTAACTTTAACTACTCCTTTAGTGTGAATTTAATTGTAAAGCTTAGAATACAGTGGTTGAGTTATAGGGGACAATTCAGGAATTGATTAGATCAATAAATAAAGTGCATTTCCAAAAACAAAGTTGTACCACACACATTAAAGCAGGCAGAGGTTTTGAAATACGCAGAGAAGCTGACTTGTGGGAAGCTAGCTAACATTTTCGACTGCTATCATAGATACGGTTTAACCATGTGCATCAACATCACAAAACTACGAGACAAGGAAAAGAGCAAAGTGATGGAGCGAGGCCGGGATTCTAGGAATATTACATGACTACTTCAGTTTCTGCCTGTTATATGGCATGTGTTTATGGGCATAAAGGACAAAACAGAAACCTTTCTGAGAACCGTACACAGGTATTTAGCATTGCTGGTCTGGTGTGTAAACTACCCAGAAGACAAAAATAAAACTGGTTCTTTTGCCAAGTTCTGACTCTAAGAAAATATGTTCACTTCCTGCTTACAATAATGCTTTAAATACTGCATTATCCTTGTTGTTCCATATATTTTTTGTTTGCTTGAAACCACCAGTACCACAGCCAAGCAGAACCGGCCGATTCCTTTTCCACCAGACCAGGCCATACAACTCAAAGCAGAAAGAGAGCCAATATGTCCAGAACACCCAACACCTCTAGTATCATACATAATCTTATCAAAATGAGAATAAGATCCAACTAATCCACTGATTTACTTCACAATATTACGAAATTATTTTAATACTGTTATTTCTATTACTACTATAGTTATCACCATTATTGTTGTTGTTGCTCCAGTAATTATAACGCTATTAGTATTATATAACTGTTAATAGAATCATATATTTTTTTAACTTTACATATATTTACCACTACTATAATAATAAGATTGTTAGATTAGTATAATAACACAATAATTATTATATCATACAATAACAACATTATTATTACACTTAATAATATTACTATTAATTGTACTATAGTAACTATAATAAATGCTTAGAGTGGAGAGATTAATACAGATATTTTAATTACTATAATTATAATAACACTATTATTTTTACTATAACGTTAATATAATTGTTAATAAATGATATATAATATTGTTATTTTCACTGTGATAATACTAAAAGGACATTGTGATGATAATTATTACCATTATTATTACTGTATTATTGTGATTGTTATAATATTGTTACAATTATATATAAAACTATGAAAATAACAGTTATGAAGCTATTAATATTATGGTTATTATAATTACTATTATTACTGTTAAGATCTTTACTATAATAGTAATAATATTGATATTCCTACTACCATTATGAATTGTTTATGACGGATTATGCACCCAGATCCACTTGCAACTAAAATGTAAACATTTCTCACTAAAAACAAATACAGAGAATTTAATTTTTGTGCTGCTGTAGTCAATGAAGACCTGACGATCTGTGTGCTAAAGGCTAATCTCGGTGTGGAGAGGGGAGGGTGTTAACAACTGAACAATAAATCATCTTTTCTTTGATTTTGTCACTGCAATAACGCCCATGGGCAGATGAAAAGCGCTCCTCTTACCTTTGTGTATGGTATCAAAGCAGAGGACGCACACTCGAGCCTCCTTGTCGAGGTACTTCAGCTTACACTTTCTGTTGCAGCACACGGCGCAGTACACCTGCCACAGAAAGAGAACCACAATGAAGGCAACACCGATTCACTCTAGCAGAGACAGAGAGACAAAGGCGGAATGAAAACTATTCAGAGAGCATCCTGACATGTTCGTGCGGCCCCGCGCAGCAGCAACAGCAGCAGCAGCAATAGCAGCAGGAGTAGCAGCGGCAAATCATGTCGTCTGAGCTGTAAACAATCGCATCCTGAGCACCGGCTTCCAGTCCTGCTTTAATCGCCGCTCCTTAGAGGACTTAGCCGCTGGCTCCAGGATGCAAGGCTCAGCGGAGGTCTATAGAGGAGCTGGAAAAAGAACCGCTGACTCATGCTCTTTGCCATAGGGCTATTTTTAGCTCCGAGATGTAATCTACTGTTTTAACTATTTCTAGGGCACAGACACCAGAGAACAACAAAAACAAAACAAACGATTCAGCTCACAGAAAATTAGGTTGACTGAGAGAGCAGGAATATAAAAACAAATGGACAGAAACAAATTGATTAATTAATAAGGTTATTGATCGTAATTAAGGAAGATTTAGACACAATTCATACTTTTCATGTTTTGTCACTTTACCAGAAGCTTAGGAGTATTTTATTTATTTTCTGTGACAGACCAATTCAGAGAAGAATGTCTTTGATCTTTTGTTTTTTCACTAAATAAAAACCTGAAAAGTGTAATTCAGATCATAAAAGACAATACGTTGTAGAACAGCCTCTTGTTGCCATGACAGCTGCAAGTCTTTTGAGACATCACATATTTTCCAACATGAATATCAGCCTTTCCATCTACATATTTAAGGCTGGAAGAAGAACATCTGTGCCAGTCTCAAGCCTTTTGCAACCTCTAGGGTTGCCAGGTATTTTGCTTCATCCTCCCATATAATTTGTTGTTGAAGAATGATGAACCTCTGTGTTTACTTAAATGAACCATCCGATCAAATGATCAACAATGGGAAATCAGAATTTCTGGTAGCCAGTGATGTAAAATAATGTTTATAAACTGCCTTTTAGGAGTCAGATGGCATGCCGCAGTTCAGGGCAATATTAAGGGTGTTTTCACACTTGTTAGTCTGGTAGACTTGTTTCTATTTGGGACCAAAAATGCAACATTTGCTATATTTTCAGCTGCTGTGGTTCAATTTCACTATATTTCAAACCAAACTGTTTGAAAAATATGTTCACCTCCTCGGCTGTGGGAGCGCTGCATCAAGAACAACTGAAGGAAACCACACAAAAACCTCTAAAGAAGACATGAGCGCAACTTCCTTCTTCACAAAATATAAACAAAAACAGAGTGGAGTCAGATTTTAGCGGCTGAAGGATTTTTCTTTTGATAAAAGACCATGAGCCAGTTCTCCTGCTAGACTCCCATGTTTGTTTTGGTTATATTTACCCAGAATGCCCTGTGCTATAGTTTGCTTCCTGCTTTTGGATCAGCAGGAAGCTTTTGTTCCCAGCCCGCTTGGGATTCACAATGCATTTGAACCGTATCACAGTTCAATTCAACCGAACCCAGACAGAGGTTTGCAGACGGACAAGAGTTCAATTACACATTCACATTTCCCAAAACGAACTGGACTTTCTGTTCAACCTTATTTGGTTAAATAAGGTTAAACAGGGCTGGTGTGAATGAAATCTAAAATGCACCTCCTCTGCACTATGGAGGTTTGGAAATGGGATTAGGAGCCAGCCCCTGGGGACACTATCTTGGTCACATGAACAAAAAACACATAACCAACCGCCTCTAAATAAACGCAAACATAAAGAGTAACAAGATGGAAATAAACATCAGCCAAGTTTTGCTTATCTGACTGATAAGTAAAAATGACAGACAAAAGCAGATTCTGATGTTGATGCCAATATATCATGCATCCCTATGAAAGACAACTAATAAATCTGTTTCTTTGTGAGTAAAAGAGGACTGAATGAAGGATGATTGACACATCTCTCTATGTCACAGGTTTACCTTCCCACAGGCTCGACAGTGATGCCGCCTCTTGGTGAAAGTGAACCTGTGCTTGCATTTCATACAGTTAGGAGCTTCAGAGTCTGGCACCCACTCCGGCTGTCTGCTCCCCAGCTCCTCAATGCCGTCCCTCTTCCAGCTTGTCGACCTGGCAACGGCCGCTGGTTCCTCCCCGGGGTAAGGAGGCGGCTCTGAGAGTTCATCAAACCCCACGGAGAAATCCTGATGGTTCTGAGAGGCGTTGCTGGAGTTGGAATCCCTGAATCTGGAGTGCTCTTCTATAGGACTTGGGCTCTCCTCGTCTTCTGGTGTTGGAGAGACATTAAGCTCAACCCCTTCTTCTCCGGCAGGTGGAGGTCTGGTAGTTTGGCTGTGTGGCTGTTTTGGTCTTGCACCTCCATAGGAGTGTTGTTGATCGAAGCTACTTCTGTGCTGGGACAGGGAAGTATTGCTGGTTAAAGAATAGCTGACTCCAGAGGAGTCTTCCTGGCAAGGTCTACAAGAGTCTTGTAATACTGGTGTAGCAGCAGCGGTTCTGCAACTTTCTGGAGAGGCCAGTTCCTCCAGGTCTTCCTGTCCATCCTGACTGCAGCTTTGTTGACCTTTCTTAATCTGCTGTTCTTCCAGACCTTGGCCTGACTCTGAGAGACACTTCGGTTCAGTGTAATCTCCGGCACTGCTGCAGAAAGAAGTCCCCGCACCCTGCTCCGCTTCGGCATGCGCCTGAAGGAAAGCGTCCAACTCTTCATCCGTGACCAGCAGCTCAGCCTGGTCGCTCTCAGGTAGATACTCAAAACCAAACTCAGGGGGACAGACCGGACTGGACTCCAAACGGTCAGAGGTAGGGAGTTCTGCGGGAACAGTAGATTCTAGGGAGCCATGTTGGCCCTCCGGAGATGGCCTGCGCTCTGGAATCTGCTCTGAATCAGAGGGGTCGTCATCCCTAGCGGAGTCTCTGGTGTCATCCTTCGGTTCCAGAGCCAACGGCGACTCCGTCTCTGCGTCCTCAGACGCCACCGCCCCGTCACAACACCCTGTCGCTGCCTCCAAATCGTCTTCTGAGGTATTTGACTTCACCAGAGCGCCACACATTGACACGGCTATCGGCAGGCATGATAAGCTGACTTGTTCGCCATCTAATTTACGCATCAACCCTTCAGTAGACTCAGCTACACCTTCATCCAACATCTTATCCAATGAATGCTCTTCGTTTGATAAAGTTGCTTGTTTATTGGATTCTGTAGGATCTGTTTCATGGAGGTTCAAAGAATTCTCCACCGGTTGCTCTGAGGAGAAGACCTCTTCGCTCTCTTTCTCGTTTTCATCAGCAGACTCTGCAGTTCTTGACTGTGACTCATCAATGGGTTCTGAGCTTTTCTCCACTGCTGCAGGGAAAATAATGTCCAACAAACTGAGTGAAGCAGAGTAACCGCCGCTCTGCTGACGCAACTCATCTGTCCCTGCAGAAGCTTGCTCCTCCGTAACGCTGTTCAAGTTGACCCCTGCCCCTACCTCTGCGACCACGGGGGTGTCGAAGTCCACAAGCAGCGCCTCCTTCTCCTCCTCCATCTGCTGTTCAGCCGCGTCCAGCTCCCTGAATGCATCGTGGCTGTTGGCCCGTACCAAGATGGCTGAGCTTGCGTCGTTTACAAGGTCGCACACTGGCTTCAGGGTTCTGTCCGGGCAAGGGGGCGCTGAGCTTTTCGCAGTCCTGCGGTCCACGGAAGACAGAAGGTCGACGCCGGTTAGGGGCTGACCTCTGACCTCGCTACCGTCTGCGCCCTGGAGGTGGCTGCCGGGGTTGTCGGAACAGCTTCTTGCAGAACCATAGTGAAGAGAATTGAGGTCTGGGAGGCTTGTTGAGGCACTGGAGACCTCTGAAGAGGAATCCTGAGGGCCCAGTGAGGAGAACGGGTAGACAGGGGGCTTCAGGAAAACAGGCTTGCATTCAAGTTCCTCTGCAATCCAAAAAGAAGAAAAGTTATGCAGATAATCTTTTCTATACTAAACAGTCTAATACTTCACTGAAAAATAAATGACAAATCTATGTATAAGACTGTCCCAATACAACTTTGTTTGCTTCTGATACAATATTGGTGTTGCAGCTTTGAGTATTGGCCGATACCAATATTGAGCCAGTACAATATAAGCAGGAATCATTCACACTTTTATTACTTATTTTGCAGTTTTGAATGTTAGAAAAGGCTTGATCAAGTGATATCACTAAAACTGAGAACAATAGTGAACCACAGTAGGTATTAGAAGAACTCACCAATTTATTATTAACCAATGGGACTGCATGCAGATACAAGCGCTGCTGGATAAAAATCCTGGGGTGGACTAAATGCTGGAGTGGAGTGCTTCAATCAGCATTCTCATATTGGATTTTTAGATAAAAGCCGTTATAATCTGATACTTGTGTTTTGGCTGATATGGGACGAATTTCTGATATCAACAACAGATCAGTTCATCCAATCATAACATTACATATTACATGTAAACACAACAAAACAGCCAAATTTTTTTACAAATAATTAGAAATAAAATTGATAAAAAATATATATAATCAATAAGTAAGCCCAATACATAAGAATATATATGCCATTCAGAAGCAGTCAATTGAAATATTATGATTTTTAATGACCACTATAAGCCCTTAGTTGAATAAAGCTATTATAAACAGGACCATAACAGTTTTAAAGTAGGTGGTGGCTTTAAAGAAAACTATTCTCTTTGTCTGACTAAGAAACTTGTTCCATAACTTCAAATATTAACATTTTGCAGAAAACAAAACAAAAAGCTTTTGGGCAGAAACCATTCAAAGAACTGTACATAAATACAAGTTCTAAACTGAAAACTATTTATTACAATCGGGATTATCACAGAAAATTTTTTATTTCAAAATTCCATTCTACTTTATTTTTTTAGGAAGTACAATTTATAGATTTTTCTAGGAAGTCTTTTGTAAAACTGACAACAAAACAACCAATTGAATTGTACTACCTGCAGGTTTCAAGAAATCCTGAAACAACACAATGCTGATTCCGGTTTGCAATTTGACAATGTGAACCAGGACTTTTTTAAATTGTTACATTTAAGATTGTATTTACGACTCATTAAAGAGATCTATTGAGTCGACCTGCAAACTTGATCCATCTTTATAATCTATTAATAGTTCAACTGACAAAAATCTAACAAATATTTCTAAAAAATACCAAGCTGCTGTTTCTATGAATGATTATAAGAGAAGTTTTAATTTAGACTTTTTAATCTTGTATCATATCATGTTAAAACAAGGAAGAGAGATTCAATTCAGTCAATCTAAATTTGAGTTTGTGTCGTTTTGCCTGCAACCCAATCAAACAGGAAAGGCTGGAAGGATGTTTATCAGCCTCTTTATGATGTTGGGAAACCTTGTAACACTTCCAACATTTAGTTTTGTACTTACCGTACTAATAGAATCAAACACGGAGAACCAATATTTAGTTTTATCAGAACAAGAATCCAGAGAAACCCCTACTAGTTTCTAAATTATTAAATACTTATTCTTATTAAACATCTGGACTTTTATACTTCTACTTTTTTGTCTTTCCTTTGATTTGATGTTTTGTTTGTATTTCCTTCTAATTCATGTAAAGCATTTTGAACTGCACTGTTGTTGAAAATGTGCTGTATAAATAAAATTACCTTACCTTCTAGCAAGTGGTACTTATATAATTTTTTTTTTTAATTCAGATGTTTGCTGACATATCTACATTTTATTGCACGTAAGCAGGTCATATTGTAACTGAGTATGTTGTTCTTACTTTTATTTTTTCCTACAGTGCCAGAAATGGTATTAATTTTGAAAAGTCGTATTATGACAGCAGGAGTTAGTGTACAGTAGGTGTGGTCTGACCTGAATTGAGCTCGAAGTCATCAAGAACTTTATCCAGATCACAAACAGCTGCCTTGAAGAAGCTGTCCATCCTGGGCTACAACGGAGGGCCCTGGATAGCTCCGGTTTCTGTTAAAGAAGCAGGTTTCATCGCTGAATAAAGACAGTGTGAAGCCCTTTTTTTGTTTGGATTTTAGACAATTGCTCTATGGGCGCAAGAACAAAACCCCCTCAAAAATCAGTTGATAAAATATAATGAAGTCAAAACATTTTTGTAACTTACGATAGCTTTAATCCATCTAAACACAATAAGTATGAGACACATCTAAAGTCGTACAGATGCTTCAAATTGTGGCCTACTTCCACGAGAACCAGACTGTCATTGTGAAGGGAAAAAAATCCATATATTTAGCTAACCTTCAGAAATTTCTGCGAACATAAAAAATTCCTAATATTAAAGACAATGAATGCAACAATTTGTTGCATTGTAAACCTGCAATGCAGCGCATCGGTTTGTGGCTTGAGTACTGATTCTAGCTAGCTTTATTCACAAAAAATTACGAACAAAAAGCTGTAGATTTAAGCCCGTATGGAGCCGTGGACTGGCAAGTTTCATTTACTTCACCATCACATTCTAATTCAAAAGCACTGAATCTCCGTGTTTAGTTCAGGAGTCCATCCAAATGAAATCCTACTTCCTTAGCAGAGCCATTTTCAGGGGAAGATTTCTGCCTGCTTTTGTCCGATTTGTCTCTAGTTCCTTCCATGGAAACAAAGAAAAACTTCCCCAGATACGGTGGCTGGTTCCTGAACAGGTTCCTGCATATTTAGAGTAAACGTTTCCAGTCAAAACCGTGAACTACATTGTTGCACAGCTGTTGTGATGGGTTGGAAAAGGCCTGTGTTGTTGATGCAAAGGCCTAATAGCAATGTGACCAGATCTAAATGATTTCTTTCCTTCTCCACATATTTCACAGATGCAGCCATAAATACTCGTGTTCAGCCTGTTGCCAAATCAAAGTAGGTTTACATGTCTAACATTGAGTTCTAGCTGTGTTATACATTTTAAATTAAAAAGATAGAACAAAACCAGAACAAGTAGAGCAGACTTGCTTACCCGTCTTCCCATCCTAAATCTCCCCTATACCGTATTTTCCGGACTATAGAGCGCACCTGACTATAAGCCTCACCCAGTACATCCTTAAAGGAAAAAACACTTTGTACATACATAAGCCGCACCTGTCTATAAGCCGCATGTGCCTACATACAGACGGTACACAGAAAGAGTTTTCAAAGTTTAAGTAATATACCTTAGCTTTTTTTTCCAAACAGTGCCTGTGACGCGGCAGTAACACAGCAGCAATACGGTAGTAACACAGCACTAACAG
>CAEGAG010263521.1:0-10383 GCA_903067065.1 Brachyrhaphis terrabensis | reverse complement strand
CATCCAATCAGGGGTAGCCGTTCTCTGACCATGAACCAATCATGAGCTGAGAACGACCAATCAGAGCCCGACACGAGTCATCTCAGGAGTGCAGCTCCTGATCAATTCACACAATACTATGGGGCAATAATAAGTTTCAGCAAATAACAAAGTACCCCAAAACACCCAAAGAAATAACAAGTTATAAAACTTAAAATACCCAAGGAAATAACCCAAAGAAAGAACAAGTTATAAAAGAACAATAATGTTGATTATCAAAGAACATAAAACATGAAAGAAAACATGAACAAACAATATCAAAGAACTATATCAAAGAACATAAAACATGAAAGAACAATAATGATGATTATCAAAGAACATAAAAATACCAAATCACTGAAGTTTCACATAACTTAGAAGTTGATGTAAAAATAATGTTTATTTTAGCCACAAAATGATTTTGCTCAGCAGCAAACAACATGTCCCCAACTACAGCATTGAGCAGCTCATTGATGTTGCAGCTATGTAGCCTGACGAAAAAACATTTAGTTAGACAATGAGAAGTTTTAATTATTGTTATCAAACGTTGTGCCTGCCCTGCTGACACGATCTGACCGTGTCGTGACAATTCCTTTAGCAACACATCATCGCTGATGAAAGGTGGCAAATTAGACAGGATGATCTTTTTTGCAGGGCTCATTAAAGGGAAAACAGTAGTTTGAGTATTTCTCAAAACAATCCCTCTCTCAACTACGCTGTTCACCTTGTCAATAGAGTCCAAAAACATAACCACCGCATTATTCATCCTGGACGCTGCCTTCACACTGTCGCCACCCGACAAGTTCCCCAACAGCCAAACCACACTCCTCAACCCAAAAACCCACGCCAACTGGTATTTTAATACCATGTCGACGTGAAAGGCTCTTAAAGCCTGCAGCAACGTAACTTTTTCCGGCCATCGCACCGAGCTAAAAGATTCAGATTTATTTGTATCCCAAATGGGCAATTGATGTTACAGCAAATACTGATTTTCTGCAGAGTATCTCTGAGTCGATTAATGCATCATTTCTGCCGGATTTTCACCAAATGTCAGCTACAACAATGGACTGAGGAACAAACAAGTTCATGTCATCTTTTTTGGATGACATCAAGATGTTTGAGCCACGCGATGCCTCCAACATTGTGCATGTCACAGTAAAATGCTTTCGGTCGACGAGGAAAATGGCACATCCTCATCCACAAAATGCTAATAAATAAATAAATAAATTGTCATATATTTTTTTTAATGCAATACATATTTATCATAGATACTGAAACGGTTGGTGAAACAGTATTCCACTTAATTAAATCTACATGTTCCATTCATCAGACTACAAAATGCACAACACTACTGAAGCTGGAAAGCAGAGTTTCAAATGGATGAACAATCACTCAAAATATCCCCATTCACTAAACAGAAAGAAAGCAAAGCAATAATACTTACACCATCACACACTTCTTTGTTCTTTTTGATCCTATGAAGGTTGAGCTGCTCATGCGGTTGTGCACAAGCTTTGATCCAAGCAAGGCATTCTGTTTCTGATTTTGGAAATCTGTGAGCTTTACTACCACAAATACGATCAGGATACCTGACATCACCAGTACAGATAACCCACTGGCAATGGAGAACCATTTGTTTTAGAATTGTTAATGCAGAAACTTTCTGCCGATCTGCTAGCGCACAATGTAGTCTGGCACTACTTTAGCATTTGTTTACTAATGCATGTACATTAGCTTGTGTAAATCAGTTATATACTGCCCAAAAGGACAAGTATTTCTAAATGCCAGCTGAGCCTGTGATCAGTTGCTATGGTAATGAATCCTCTCTGCCAACTGTCAGTTATGAGTGAGACACACAGGGGGACACACAATTCTATCTGTTTGAGCCAGCCAGTTCGGCAACCGTGATACGTATTCGAAAACCGTTTAAAGCGTATGAGAGGGCTATTTGTCGTCTCCGATACTACCGCAATTCATGTCTCTACCTCACTCATAGTAATAATAGCGACGAGAGAAAGATGGTGTGCGCTGAGCTCTGAAATTTTTCAGAAATGTATGGAAACCAATGGCTGAGAGCATGAGCTTATCCCGTCGCATGACTTCGCTCAGAAAAGTTATATAGTTATAGAAAACTATAAGCTCTAGCGAAATTTCAAACACATTTTACGGGATGTCATGTCATGACCGACTTTGATACCAATATATTTGTGGGCGTGAGGGCGAGTTAAAAAATGTTTTGAGGTCAAAAATCCACTCCGTTCCTCACACTAGCGGAGCGTGAGCTACACTCTAATTTTACGAAAAATCTAAAACTTTGGTGCGCTTAGTGTCAAGGACAAACCGTAATTCGTATCGATGTGCTGTCTTCACTTCTGAAGAGATCACTAGCGTATCTACAAAGTGAAATTTGAATGGCATTTCTACGTGAATTCATGACGACTTTATTTTAGGATTTTTTTGTTGCCTCGCTCCATTTCGTATTGACGTGCTGTCTTCACTTCTGAAGAAATAACGGGCACAAAGTGAAAATTTGAAATTCATGATGACAGAAAATCCTCAAAAATAGGGTATTTTATTTTCAGCTGCATGTTTCAAACATCGCTTGATTTGATTGATTAGAATATTTTGTTGAGTTTTGAACAGTTTAAAATGTTGAAGAACTCTTAGCCTATGGGACAGAGAATGGACACTAGTGCACCTGGAAGGTTTGAACTTCTTGTCTAAAACTGGACTCCTATGGGAAGCTGGACAGAGGTCCATCAAGGTTTGAGATGAACAAAAGATGATTAAATTTAAAGACCAGAGTCCTAATATTCTCAGCTTTGTCTGTTAAACATTGAAGGAACATCCAGCAACTATGAGGTGACATTTTAGTTACAACTGGATTTTAAAATAATAATAATAATCTTTATTATTATTAAATAAAGATTATTTATTTAATAATAATGAAATAAATAATTATTATTAAATAATAATGCCGTGCAATAAAATTACATAGATTATAACGAAATTGGGTGATAAATGGTACTTCGTGGCATAATGCAGATTATATTGTAGTTTAGTCTTGAAATTTGAAAAAACAACAACAAAAAAATCACACCATAAGTTGCTAATTAATTTAATTAAAAGATGTTTTCTGTATCAATAAGATGACACAGGAGATGGAAGAGGTTGTGCTCTCTCCATCATGGATCCTGACTGACTGAAGCATTTTCCACATCAGTTTCTATCCTGTGTGGGTTCTCTGGTGGACTTTAACCCTCTGATGCATGAATTATGAATCCCTGAGTCAAGAATTTGTTTTTTTTATGTGTTTTTACTCTTCTCAGGGCATGAAAAAAAAACAACTTGTTTTTTTCAAAAATTTTATTTTTCCAGGAAGTTACAGAAATGTCCACTGCAGTGGACTACATGCACTTCAGCACTCAACATAGGACAGTATGAACTTAACTGAAGAATAATTTCATCTGAGTTTGATCATAAATCCATGACCACATACACTCTGATGTACCACCGCTTGTTTCTACGTCTGTGGGGATACATTGCCACACACTGATCAACGAGATCCACCCTACCCATGTGTTGGTTATAAAGGGCCACTGAGTAGGGTCTTTGGATACTGATCTTGGCTTGTTCTTTCTTCAGCCATCTTTGGGCCGTGTCTTCAGGGGACTGACCTACACAGGTCGATGCCATGTGGATGACTGAGCTGTCAAGCCAACGTGTGACAGTGATGTTACTGTTTGTGCTGACAACAGATCAGACTCCTCTGCCTTCTTTTTTTAGTTGTTTTTCACTCTTAAGTTTCTGACTCGCTCCTTTCACTCTGTTCTGCATGTACCTGTGCCACAGATGCCAAGGTCTTTCAAGGCCTCAAGTAGTGGAATGCTGCAGAAGAAGTTGTCAAAAACACCTCGTGGTTTTTGTGCTTTATGTCATCACAAAGGCGCATCACTACTGTAGATAATGTCTGATGAACTGCTTCCAAAAGTGGTCAGCTATCATTTGGCTATGTCGCCACCGCTTTTTGGTGAGTGAGTCAGGTGCGCAAGTCACTTTGGGAAGAGAAGCGTCCCGCCGCCCCATGAGGAGCATGTGGTGCGTGACAGGATCTGGGTCTTTGATATCATGATATCAGAAGTTACATAACCAAGGGGTTTGGCATTCAAAATGCCTTCCACTTCGCATAGCAAAGTGAGAAGAACCTCTTCAGTTACAACTTGGGTTCCCATAACCACTTGCAATGCTGTCTTCACTGATCTCATTTCCCTTCCCATGTCCCACCAAGGTGTGATGCTGCTGGTGGATTAAATTTGAACTCAATTTGCTGGGATACAAGACTCACACGTAGTTCAGGCTCCATCCAGATGTTGCTTCAGAGTTTTCAGACCCCTAAAACGGTTTCCACACACCTTGCAGTGAAATGGTCTTTCTCCAGCGTTCATACAAAGGTGTTCTGTACGTTTCCATACAGAAAACTTAAAGAAAAATCACTTTAAGTTTCCATACAGAAAACTTAAAGAACAGGAGGACGATGCGGATTAGTAAGTGGTGCTATAGAGTTTTCAGACTGTTTCCACGTGTTACAGCGAAACGGTCTTTCTCCAGCGTTGATACGAAGGTGTTCTTTACGTTTCCATACAGAAAACTTAAAGAAAAATCACTTTAAGTTTCCATACAGAAAGCTTAAAGAACAGGAGGACGATGCGGATTAGTAAGTGGTGTTATAGAGTTTTCAGACTGTTTCCACGTGTTACAGCGAAACGGTCTTTCTCCAGCGTTGATACGAAGGTGTTCTTTACGTTTCCATACAGAAAACTTAAAGAAAAATCACTTTAAGTTTCCATACAGAAAGCTTAAAGAACAGGAGGACGATGCGGATTAGTAAGTGGTGTTATAGAGTTTTCAGACTGTTTCCACGTGTTACAGCGAAACGGTCTTTCTCCAGCGTTGATACGAAGGTGTTCTTTACGTTTCCATACAGAAAACTTAAAGAAAAATCACTTTAAATTTCCATACAGAAAAGCAAGTGTGGGAAATGCAAAGAGCCGGCCTTTGCCCACAGGTCCACAGCAGCGCTGCACTCCCACAGTAGGTGCCTCACCGACTCCGGCGCACCACAACCGGATCGGGGGCAGATGGACGTCGCGGACATGCTGCGGGAGTGCATAACGGCTCTGACCGGGAGGATCCCGTGAGCCACCATCCATAACAGGTCCTGGAGTCTGTTTGGAAGGACGGGATGGCTCACGTTGCGCCAAACTGGTGGCGTCTCCGTACTGGAGGTCATGCACTGGAGTCACTGGCTCCCTGTCCTGCACAACAGAGATAGCAAAACGATGATTAGTTAAAATCCTGCTCTCCTCTCCTTCCTGTTTAAAATGTTCTAAAAAATTTCCATATAAAAGCATATGCCGGTGGGAGGTTAAAAGCTACAGGGGTTCTATAATCACTTTTTATCAGTTTGAGTTTTCTCAGGTAGGATCCTAGCCAGAATCTGTTCATTGTGTTTGTGTTTTGGTTGCTGGAGATGTTCATGACTTGTCTGAGGTGAAAGCTGATGTAATGGCTGCCTAAAAACAAGTACAGGTCTGGGACTCCTTTTCCTCCTTTCTCCTTTGGTTTCTTCATGATTTCTCAGCCTTTCCCATTTTGAGTCCCAGATGAAGTAAAAAATGGCCCATTGCAGCTCTAAAATCACTCTCCTAGAAGGAATAAAAACAGAACTGGTTAGTAAAAACACTGGTAAAATCACTGCTTTGATGATTAAAATCTTCCCCTCTATTGTTAGATTTCTCATTCCCCAGAATCCCAGTCGTTGTTTTACTCTTCGTATTATGTCTGGCCAGTTTGTCTCTCCTCCATTTTTATCGAATTTCACCCCCAGTATTTTTTGTTCTTCTTGTGTTACCTGACACTGCAGTCCTATTCTTCCATGGTCTGTAAAATTGTGCTTTTGTTTTTTCTTTGTTTATTTTTGAACTCGATGCTTTGCTGAACCAGTCTGTTACTTTAAAAACTCTGTCTACTGATAAAAGGTCTGTACATAAAATGTTAAGTCATCCATATATAAAAGACATTTTGCTACCTGCAAATTTTTGTGCTGTATTTCAATCTAAAGCTGCATTTATGACTAGTGCAATCACAAACAGTAAAATCAAGATCCTTGTCCCATTCAGGTGATAGACAGTTCAGTCTACTACTTGGGGTCACTTGGTTGTCAAATTTCAGTGTTCTCACTACATCAGGGAAGCTTTCCCTCTGACAGGTTCTCAAAATATGGAGCTCAGTGTCCTGGATACTCACGTATTTTAATGTATTTGGGTCCGAGGTAGCCGCCCCATGAATAGACTGATGCGTGGCTTCCTGTAGTTCTACCCATGTTGTATGTGGTGCAGCATCTACTGTTAGAATTACCAAACACTGCTGCATGGGTCCACAGGAGGTACTTTTCTTCACTTCTTCTACATTTTCTATGAGATCTGAAGCTGGCGCCACGGGCCAATATTCGGGAGGTTTCTGCAGAAAGGCAGGGTCATTGAGCCACTGTTTTCCCACGACTGACGTCATCGGCAGGATTGCTTGCAGTGTCAACATAACGCCACTCCTGGTTTGGAGTGAGTTCTTGAATCTCGGGTACTCTAGTGCCAACAAACACTTTGAAACAGGAGTCGCTCTTGAGCCAGGTCAGGACTGTAGTTAAGTCTGACCAGAGAAACGTGTTTGAAATGTGCACATTGAGCTCACAATGAATGAGGGCTGAGAGCTGCGCTCCAGTCAATGCACCACACAGCTCCAGTCGTGGGATGGATAACTGACGTCATGGAGCCACCCTCGATCTCACCATCACAAAAGACACAGGTCTTCTCTCCATCCTGCATTGTTAAGTAGGCTACTGAGCCATAGCTCAGAAGCATCACAGAATATGTGTAGAAGATATTCCACACCTGCAACAGCCTGTTCTGCTGGTGCAAAGGTTCTGGGTATGGAGATATTCTCTAACTGGGGAAGTTCATTCTCCCACCTAGTCCAGGCCTGCTGAAGGTCAGGGGGCAGATTAGGATCGTCCCAGTCTCTTTTCTTTGCCCACAAATTCCGCACTATGACCTTTGCTCTTGTGGTGAATGGAATGATCAGACCCAAGGGATCATACTGAGTCCCCAACACCTTATAAATGTTCCCCAATGTTGGCAGTTTTCTCTCCAGTGGTCTCAGTCTGTAGCAGAGGGTATCCTTGCCCCAGTTCCAAATCATGCCTAGTGCCATTTCCTGAAAGTTAGTGGGTTTCTCCATTAGCCATAGCTCTGTGCTCTGTGATTTGGCTTCAGAACAGGATGACTTGATGACACTTGAGTTTTCTGATGCGTAAAGCTCGTTCCACACACCTTACAGAGGAATGGTCTCTCGCCATTCCTTGCCATTTAAGTTTCCATGCGGAAAGATACGTTTTGTCAGACACATCACAGCAGTACTGCTTCCTGAGCTTGAAGCTGCTTCCCGTGTCCAGAATCCTGCAGCTTTTGCTCTGTGAAGCAAAAACAAGTTAATAGAGTGCCTAAATAGGTCTGGAGAAAACTGCAACATGCTGAGGTGACTTACATCTTCCACTGACGACATGTCGTTGTCTGTCAGATTTTTTTTCTTCGTATATGAATGAACACTAGAGATAAAACAGATAATAGAAACAATTTTCATGTTTAGAAAGAGAAAATTAAACTCTAAACACTGGACTCCTCCAACAATCAGTGCTTTTTTTTTTTTAAAAAAAAGAAACATTTCAATCAGGAGTGTGTGTCCTTACCGACTTCTGATTACTTCATTTGGTGAAATGTTATCCGATTTCAAAAACGTTATCACTGTACAGAAAAAGATAAATGTTCAGCTTGATGACTACAGCATGGAAATAAAATGCACTTAACCCTCCTGTTATGTTCCGGGTCAAATTGACCCGTTTTAAAGTTTAACTTTTTTAAAAAAATAGTTGGAAGCATTTTTTCTGTATGAAACTTTTTCTATTTGTCTTAATAGGTGCACTCTACATATAAAATGAAAATGGTTTATTTTGCACATATCCAGCCCCCCCTTCGTCTACTTTTTACATAGATACTGTTCGGGTCAATTTGAGCCGGCAGTCAAGTTGAAGGGTAAAAAGGGTCAAAAAATGTCCAATTCTATATGTTTCCTTGCACCTATGAGACATATTTCACCCCACACACACACACACACACACCCCAACACACACACCACACCATACTCATACATTACATTCACGCGTGCACACACACAAACACACTTTCTCACTATTCTCTTTATTACACTAGAAAACTGCGAGAAAGCAGGTGTTCATGTAACTTTTGACGGGAACCTTTCCTGTTCCTGTGGACAAACTCCACCCACACTGAGTGGACACTCAGAGGAAGTGGGGGAGGGGACATAAATACTACACCAGAAACGAACATAACAGGAGGGCTAAAAGCCATTATTATGTGTCGGACTACGAAAAATAACTGCTCCAAACTATGAACATTTTCAACCTTCTTTGCCTTCTTTATTTGTTTATTTCTTTTTTAGGTAGAGGATCAGAAAATAACTTATTGGTGTTTTACAATCAACACCTGGTATAACGTGTGCTTTATCCTTTGAGTTGCACCGCAGCACAGCACAAGAACATCAAGCAGAACAGTATTGGCTTGCTTTTATGAAATGAGTATAATGGAGGCTGCCGCGTCTGATATAAATCTATATTTTCACATGGACTTATGTACAGTTTTATACATTTCTTTGTATATGTCTTTACAGTAATGTATATAAAAAGATGAATATATATTAAATATATAAAAATACATATAAATATTTGAGAAGTGATGTCCGAGTTATCAGTGATTGTCCATGATTGGAAGGAAAAATAATTGACCATTTCCATGACATCAGGTTCAAAAGAGGTGACTAGATTCTGTTACATAAATTAATCCTGTTAGTTCTATGTATGCAATTATAACTAATTTTCAAATGTCTTTAAAGAGTACCTAAAAGCTGAAAAACGTATTTCTTAAAACCATTTTTTGTAATGTTTGTCCAACATTTTAATGTGCTTCATTACTGTCTTTTTTTATCAACTAATGGATTCAGAACATATCCTACTTAATAAAGTGTCCACTAAGCTAGATGCTTTTTAGTTTATAAAATCATGCTTGATGAATTTCTTGTATAAATGCATGTCATTAAACAAAATCAGAACCGTGAGTACTGCATTAAAATATCACTTTGACATGTACTGAAACTTTGCAACTCATTTCTTTTTAATAAAGAAATTGACAGAAAAATTGAACAGCATTCAAGTGACCACAGACAACAAAGTGTTCCACCACTATACACTGTGTGTTTATTGAATTAAGAAATTAGTCAGAGCTGCACATGTTAATAAAAAAAGAAAATAAAAGTAGAACATCCAAAAAGATGTCTTGGTTATGTTAGTTAGTACAGAATCACTGCTACTGCTTAATGTCCTGTTGTAGCCATTTTTTAACTGCTAAACATAAGCACAAGTGCCATTACTCCATTTGAAGTAAAATAGTAACTAAAACTATTAACTACAGTAACATTACTCTTACTATTACTTGGAAATGCAGTAGATATGTAGAAACATAAGTGAAAAAGAAACAAAATGAATGACATGCCTGAACAAGTAATCACAGCCCTCGTAAGCCCTTTTAGAAAGTAAAAAGGCACAAACATATTAACTATTTAAAAAAAAAAAAGAATCAACGAAATAAAACACTGCCAATTTGGAATCATGAAAGCACAAGAACAAATTGTAAGGTGTCTCTTTGTGACTTATGAGCAAACAAACTTTACTTGTGACATATTGGTCAATCCAGAAGTAGCCAAACACTGTCACACTAGTGTAGATCTTTGTCAGCAGTACATGCACAAATGATTACAGACTATTATCAGAAGCTTCCGAGTCACTACCGAAGTCGTCATCAGAAATATCGTCAAAGCTAACACTCTCTGCTCCTGACAAAGTCTGTAGATAATATTCTCTTGCCTGCAGTTTCATCTGTTTTAAGTGCTGCAGCTCTCTGAGGATGATGCTCTGGAGACCTCTTAGACCTTCATCATTTAGGGAACAGGACGAACCTTTAAAGTTGAACATAAGTAAAAATAACACTTAATAGATGCTTTTAACCCTCTCAGGCTCAAATTAAGTTGTAGTTGCAGGAAAAATCTGATATTTGGAGAAAATGATCATATGGGGTAGTAATATACAATTCAGACTTTTTTTGAAAGAGACATTTAAACAGCATTTCAACAGCATTTAGCTGTTGCAAATCTGCAACATCTGCCTGGAGAGGGTTAAAGACA
>CAEGAG010263407.1:0-37620 GCA_903067065.1 Brachyrhaphis terrabensis | reverse complement strand
CGCAAATGCAGAGAAAGAGCGAGAGGGGAGTCTCAGAGCGAGTCACACCTCTTTGCCTCAGAAAAGCTCTTAAATTCCATGTGTGACCTGGGGGAGAGAGCTCTAAAGAGACAGCCTAAGACGCTGTGATACAGAATCTGACTGTTGCTGTGAGCTAATACAGTCTCCATAAGCCTAACTAAAAGTACTGCCAAAGGTGTGGCACAAATATCCAGCGGTGAAGGAAAAGCCCAGTATATGCTTAAATCTTGTGTGCATGCAAAACACATATTAATGCATAAAACACGTAACTGCACTGAATCTTGAAGGAGCATCCATGGTGATGATGTGAGACTATTAGAAATAATATTTCTTTGATTTCTGCTAAATCAGTTCTACGGGCTGCTTCAGACAGAGAAAGGTGACAAAATTTCTATGAAAACAGAATGTTGATCAGGTGAAAGTTGATCAGAATAGATTATTAATTTTGCACTTCTAAAAGCAAAATCATGTCTATGGTTTGGGACCAGCCATGCAGGGAACATGACAAGAGTGCACTATGGTCAGGTGAGGCAGAAATTAAACTTTTTAGTCCACATGTAAAATGCTATATGTGTCAGAAAATTGACTCCCTGAACATATCCACAGTGAAACATGGTGGTAGCAGCATCATGCTGTGGGGATGCTGTTCCTCAGAATGAACAGAAAAATCACTCAGAGTTGATGGTAAGATGATGATAATGATGGAAAAAAAGGCTGGGAAAGATTTGAGACCTAAATATACAGCTACAGTGGAGTGAATGAATCAATGCATCATGTGTTAGAATGACCCAAAGTTCAGACCTAAGTGGAAATGAGAATTGTAGAAAGAGTCAATCCAGATGTTACCTCAATGTTGATGCAAGGAGAAATGTGCACAAATCTAAGTCTCCAGATGTACAAAGCAGGTAAAGAAAAACTATTTCCACTGTACAAATCCATACCTTTTAGATTTTTACAAAAGAATGTGAAATCCTGTTTTAATTTCCTTCTATTTTTCAGAATCATTCGCTCGAATGTGTTGGCCTATTTCGTAAAATAAAAGATATTCAAGTTTGTGGTTGAAACCTGATAAAATATGCAAAAATATAAGAGGTATAAATACTTTTGCAAGGCATGGAACACCACAGCTTTCTCTGCTCACTATCTCCAGTAAGATCCTGTCTCCTTCTCAGAGGACCGTCTTTTTTATGATGTAGGACTTGCTTCTGAGGAAGCAACACACTGTCCTGGTGAAGATGCTGTTCCCCACTCAGAAGACATCCTTGTCTGTCACACATGCAGACGCTGCACTGATGCAAACTCTGTGTGGCACACAGAGTGCAACCCTCTCCATTCCTTCAAAGCGCACCTTCAGTTTTCTCAGCTTACTGCGACCTCCCCCTCAGGGTTCTTTTGGGCCCGGGTTGCCTTTGAAGGCCAGGAGTGTAAGATGAGGTGGAAGAATGACTTTGCGGTCCTGCTGTCTTTTCCTAGTCGAGGAGGGACAGAGAAGCTGTGTGCATCTCCAACATCAAACAGCATAAACCTAAACTTAGCCAGCTTAAGCTCATAAACTACTGCCTGGTTGGTAGAGTTCCCCGTTTTAAATATCAACAGGTGTCCCCTCATCATCCATTCAAAACAATTGATACATATAAAAAGGGCATTACAAAAATCAAAAAAATTCTTAAGACACAATGAACAAAATCACTGCAGATAGCCATTTTTCATTTTTTGTACATTAAGGCAAATACATCTGAGACTCTGTTGTTTCTAAAAACTGGAACATAATGTTTTCCTGCTCCCCTGGACCCACGCATTGCCTAATGTCAGGATGGCCAAAAGCTTTTAAGTGCTTTAAACCCCTGATAACCCAAATGCTTGGTCTCCCTCCTGTGAGCCCTGTGTTTGTCATAAAAAAATGAAATCCACAGAAATAAAAGCAAAGATGGGGGACTTTCCGACATTTTGGTTGCTGGGGATTTGACATCTATAAAGGCATTAACGAGGCAACCGAGAGCAAAGAGGCTCCAAGGATGTGTTACATGATGACATGGAAAAGGAAAAAAATAAAATAAAAAAAAAAATAAGGGGGGGAAGTGTAAGGCTGCAGTCACATAGTGGAGTACAGCACACACTGAGCTTACTTTTTTGCCCTCCCATCGTCTTGCACATTTGCCGCTTATGTTGTTTATTATGTTTTCTTATTTTTTGAGAACATGGAATCTGGAAGAAAAAAAAAATGCAGATCTGCTGCCACAATATGAAGTGCACAAACAAAAAACAGCCCCCAACCACCTTCCCACTCGCCACTAATCCTCTCATGCCCTAATTGTGGGTGCAGTCACCCCTGATTCACTTCTTCGGGGAGGGAAAAAGAAAAAGAGTTAAAGCTCCAGCCGAAAACAGACCTCCCTGTCTCTCTTTCAATATGATTCCTCGCCAGAGGACACCAGAACAGTAGGTGGTACTCTCTCTCCATTTCATTTCACTTTTATCTCACTTCCCCTTTGCCTCTCCATCTTCTTGTCATTTCAAGCACTCCTTTTTTTTCCCTCTTCTTCTCCAACTGTAAATCGCCTAAGGTGATTATGAATTGTGATGGCGGTGGGTGGAAAAGGCAAACCCCGTTCTTTGTTTCTTTAAAATAGGTTTAACATACTATCACCGAGTACTGAGAACCCGTGTTACACTTTTAGCATTCATTTGGCGGGACAACAAAACTGCGCTGTGATCAATGTGGTGATGTAATGAAAACAGAGGATGTGGTCAGCTGACTTGCTGCTGGGATAATTTTACTATTACTGCTCATTTTTAACTTTCTGAAAACCCCAGAATCACAATCACCTTAAACTCATCTATTCAAAGAAAGAAGAGTTTCATTACTGCCTTTTTTTGTGCCTGAGCTCATTTAAGACATCAGAAGGAATTCCTAGAAAGCTGCCTTTGACTGGAGTCTGTGTTTTGTCTGAACATTGCAGCCTCTGTTGAGAGACTCTGTTGGAAACAAAGGGATGCAAACAGTCACAGCATCCCTCTGTTTTCCTTTCTGTCTCTTTTTCACTTGGTATGTCTCATTACTGTGTTGTATTTTTTCAGGATTAAAAAGTAAGGTACATATTATAGGAGATTATTCAGTTTATTTTAAATACTCGGGTGTCAAAGCTTTATACTCTGATGACATTAAAAGCAGCAAAGCCCAGACCAATGGATTCTGCTCACTGGAACACTTTTATTTTGCCCATTAAAGAGTGTCAACAGAACTGTGTCATTGGCCTCTTATTTGAAGACACTTCCAACCTACTCTGAAAGTACATAAAACAGAAACCCCACAGAGAGAGCTCTTTCCACTTTGAGAGGGCTAATTTAAAGGAATATTCCTGACTAGTTTAAAGTGTGGCTAGAGCTAGGTATAGAAATAATTAGACATATTTATATGGAGGTACTGTTAAGGCACTGTTTAAGATATTAAATCATTTTACATTTCACTTCTTATTTTGCATTAAGAATAAACTTATTTAGCAGAATAACAACTATGACCACACAGTAAACGTAAAGAAAATATTCAGATTGAAATAAAATATTGAACACAGAGTACGGAGTATGTCTTTTATAGTTGAAAGTAAAAAAACATAAAACAAAAACTTCATCACCCTTTGTTACCTTCATCTGAGAATAGAGCAACACTTTTCCATTTGTAGAAGTCTTTAAAAAAAACTTTAATGAAGAGAATTCTGTCAATTTTAATTATGATATTTCTTTTAAAAAGATATTGAACAGAGATATATATTTTTCCTATTTCTACCTCTTTCTGAAAAAGACATAAATATTAATTAATCCAATCAGCAATGATTCTCACCTTTCCAACTGTGCACTCCTCTCAAATGTGCATGACAAAAAAGATTTGAATAATTCATCAATTGTCTTATATGTGAATTGATTAATTCACTTATGCAAAATTAATACATAGCTATCTTGCATATCTCGCCAGCACCATCCTCTCCCATCTTTAATGAAGCAGTTAAAGTAGTATGGGCCTTGCCTTGAGTAAAGAACTCAGTGAGGAAGAGGGCGGAGGTGTGCTAGCCCAAAGTATCAATCTGATACATTTATAATGACGATGTTTCATCAGAAACAACTGTCTATCTTAAGACATTAAAGTAAGAAGTTCTCCTGAAACAGCTCTAAGCTGTTTCTAGGAACTTAATCACAAAGAAATTTTAAAAAAGAAAAAAAAAGTTAAAAAGTAAAGCAAGTTTATTTCATTTATACACTACCATTCATACATCAAGAAATTCACAGTGCTTTTACAGGGAAAAAAATTAACATATTAACTAAATAGTTTAAAACAAAGACTACACTGGAGGAATAAAGGTCAAATGTAATCACAATAAAAGAAAGAAACATTAAATACAACTGTAAAAGCAACAAATAGCAAATATTTTATGAGAAGTCACTGATTAAATAACCAAGGTCTCGTGTAGTTCTTGTGGTGGGAACACTAAATGAACAGATCAAGGTTTGCCGTTTTATCCTCATTGTCGCCGAATGTTGATTATATTTTAACTGTATGTTTGGGATCAAAAACATTAACTGTTGCCATTTTTCTCCATAAGGCTGACGGATAATCTGACCCATGTACTCGCTGACTATATGGAGAAATATAAAAAAGGTTGTATTACTCTATATTAAACGTTCTAGGGGGAGCAAGAGATATTGAATAAAAACAGATCGAGAAATGAGTCTTGAGAAACCCCGCATGTAATCCTCAGATTTATTACCAAGTAAAAACTAAGTAATCCTAGTTTTCTAAATAAGAGCTCCACCAATTAATAGACAATTTAATCTATTTCCAGTGCATCAATAAATAAAAGCCAGGCTTAGCGTTAAAATGACAACAAATGATAAAAATAAGCTAGATTGATAAAAGTAAAGTGTAGCTGCAGATAAGGTCTGTGAACAGTAACGCTTCTCACTACATAAGGCCTTGATGAAGAAGATGAACCCCGAGCCAGGTTTCTGCACTTGCCTTCGCTGCTTACTGATGATGAGTGCAAAGGTTCTGTCCTGCCATTTCACATTTTTGCACTATTAATGATGCCACATGGCAACTTATCATCCAATGTACTTCCTGTACTGAGAAGCTCAGTTAGGGCGAAGAAATGGGACAGAATGTGTGCCAGTGCGTGCATGCGCTTGTGTTTGTACACTCATGTCGTGCCGGTTCTTCACTGGTGATTCACCCAGCTCTCTGGCAGGAAGCCAGGACCTATTTTCTCGTCTTTACATAACAGCAAACAATATCATTGAAACTGTGTGTCCTTTCCTTTCTCTCCCTCCTCCACCTCCTCCTTCTGTTTTTGTTCCCCTGATGCTTCCCGGTCTTCCTTACCCCATCTTCCTGTCTGTGTGGGACCTTATAAGACCTCACTACATTTTTGCTCTCTGCAGCAGCACCACAGTAACACCCATGGGATCGTGATGTGACAGGTGAGGAACAGGTGCTACCTGACCACACCCAAAGAGAGCGGTATGGTACAGCAGATTCAATAAAATGGCACAGAAAAGTGCGTAGGATGTGGACCTGTTTGTTTAACTGAAATGCCCCCTGGGGACTTCCTAAAGGCCTAGAACGCACTATCCGTTACACCATATGCCTACAGGACAGTAACCAGCTGGGCACCAGGGCATGATGGGCTGAAAATAGGGATTCAAAGGCAAAATCCTTACTGAGCTGGCCAACATACTGCCATTCGGCCCCAAGAGAGTACCGTGATGACGTGGTAAAGAATGGTACATAACAGGGTGGAGAGCAGAGGGTGGTGGAAATAGAAAATCAAGGGGAAAAGAAAGAGGGACAGCAGAAAACTTTAGTGAAACATATAAAGTTGATGAAGAACAATCTGGGAAAGGCATGTATGTGAGTGTTGTGTCAGGCTGTGTGTAGGAGAGGTGTAGGCAGAGTTTAAAGTCTGGACAGCTCAGTGACTCAGGTGTGAATAATACGCTGGGTCTACCTTGTATGAGTAAAAGGGAGCCAGGAGAAGAGACTTTGGATGGTATATGGAGCACGGGTGGTTGGTATGTATGTCTCTAGGAGGCAGATCAGCTGTGTCTATGGCCGGCTCCACGACAGCCAGGCTGCACGCTGCTCACCGGTGCAGAAGCGCTAATTGAATTAAGTCTTTATTATCAGGCTGCAGAGGCAGCACTTCTCCCCATCTCTGCCCGCTTGGCTGACACTTTCTCCTTGAACACCTGCTTGACATCAACTTCCTCTTCTATTTATTTATCCCCTCTCTCCTGTGGCCAGTTACTGGCTACATTCCTCACTTCCATCCATGGCTTTCTCCGAGTTGGCATGCTAAACAAAAACAGGGCTATCATTATTTTTTATGCTACATTTGTTATCTGTACTTCACAAGGCTACTCAACTTAAAGGACCTGCCTTTGATAACTCTGTTACATCTCCACAGTTCTGTATTAGTTCCTACCCAAAAACGGCCCACACTTAAAAGCAGTAATTCCTGATCCTGGGATTTATTGGAAGCTGTTTTGAGCACGAAGGGAACAAAAGCGATAAAACTGGATGATTTTCTTTGTTCTGTTGAATGGCCTCCAGTCGGCAAGCTAGCCAGTGTAGAATACAGCAGCTGGGATGTGAACTAACATATATCTAGTCCCCTGTCCATTTCCACTAGCCTCAGGCTTAGGCTGCTTCCCAGGGCTCAGATTGGGCATTACTTTAGAGGACAGACAAACATGAGGCTCTATCACATTGGCTAGCAGTCTGAGGCTCATGAACTTGGCACAACACTAGCTGTAATCTATTAACCGCTTGCATTCTCTTCTCCAGTGCCCCCAAACCACAGGGCTTTTCTCTATCTGTCACCTAAATCCATTGCTCACCTCCAACCACCTCTATCTGCTGTTTACTCACTCTGGTTTGCTCCTTTTTCTTCCCCCCTATATGTCACCTCAATCCTTCTCCATTCCATCTCTTCCCTGTTCTTTCGCCTATTTGCGTAAAAACCGTTGTTCCCTCACTCCTTTACCCCTCCACCCCATCCATCACCATCCCTCCCATCTTCATCTCGTCTGTTCGCTTCTCTTATCGACATGTTTCCATTTTCTAAACTGCTCTCGCTCAATCAAATTCACTCTTCCTCCGTAGACCATTTTTCATTTTCTCTTTCATTCACTCTTAGCTTCATGCTGCCCGGGTTTGCCTCACTCCTGTCCACTCCGCTCTCCCCGGTGGGCTTTATTCCACACAGCCTGCAAAGACACCAGGTGGGCTTTGCTGTCCTTGTCACGGCTGTTGACTGGACGGAAGCAGCGGGGTACAGCGTCCTTCAGGGCTCGGCACTTTGGAGCAGCAAAGTGTCAGCACTCCGCTAACTAAAGTTTTACTGAAAGAGTTTAGAGTGGAAGCAAGAGAACATGTGAAGGACAAGCAGAGGGGAGGGATGAAGGCATTGACACCAGGTCACGTTACCGAACTGTCTCTTCACGTTAACTTGACATGATGGATTTATTTCATAACTGCAGCTTGGGTCAGTGCCACTAGCCCTCCTGTCCTGAATCCACTGTAATTTTATGAAATACCTCTTCATCTATCGTGCCTTTGTTCCTCTTTGCATTGCTCCTCCTTTGTGCCATTCCATCACTGCATCTGAGCCCTGCTGCTCCTGTCCTTTCTCCCCTCTCCTCTGAAACTCTGCCAGTGAGCCAGCCAGTGCCACAATGCATTAGGACCAAACACTTCTCAGGCACATCTTACACATCAGTCTCTCCACCCTCCTATGCATACACTTGCATACACCATCAGAAAGTCCAGCACTTCTTCATACCATCTGCCAGACCGGGTGACAGAGCTGCAGTTTACACATAAGGCTTGAGGGAGGTCTTATTCACAGTGGCAGAGTCACCCAAGCACTACCGCACTTATCAAAACAAAATTACATGGCTCAAACAAAGAACTTTTTTGTCAGACTGCACAAATCTTCACTTCTCATGAAATTCATGTTTTCCCCAAAGATATGACAGTAAAAAAGGTCATACAAAAGTGGTCATACCACTTAAACTTTTCATATTTTGCCACAAGACGTCAATGTAATTTTAGGGATTTTATGTGATACACCAACACAAAGCAGTGCACAATTTGAAAGCAGAAGAATCAAGATTGTATTTTTTTGTATTCAGCCCCCATTTACTATGATGCATATAATTAAACCTAGGGTAACCGACTGCCTCGAGAAGATCCCTACTTTATCAGTGTGTACTTAGATCTCATCGTAAATCCAGATGTTTAGTAAAGGCCTCACTGAGAACGTCAGTGAACAAACATTATAATTACCAGTAAACACACCAGACAGGTCAGGTATAAAGACGAGGAGATGTTTTATGCATCAAAAACTTGAAAACTATTCATCATTCCTATTTTAATTAACACTTATGTATGACTTTGTGTTGGTTTATTACATAAAATCCCACAAATTTAGACTGAAGTTTGTCGTTGTAACTTAATAAAATGTGAAAAAATTTAAGGGACATAAATACTTTTGGAAGGCTTTTTGTACGTACGCAAGAATAAAATACAATTCCCTTTCTTCTCTTATACACACATCAGATTCTGAATAAAGTCATAGCCTCTATACACAATAGCAAACAAAACAGTCATTAGTAGATTTCAGGCTCCCTTTTAGGTCTGCTTCTCGCCACTGTTGGTGTACCCGCGCCTCTGGGGTGGCGCCGCAGCTGTAGGTTTTAATAAAAGCATTGTCTTTGGAAGTTGTCTGAAGGGACTTGGTTTCATTTTGGAGGGCTGCTGCCGCTGCTGCACTTGCCGTAGATGCAAGAGGAGAGAGGGCTATTGCGCTGGGACGCGGGGGCTATGAGGTTCAGTGTCATTGTGGGACCCTCGAAGGACCGAATCTTATTGTTTGATAGTTTCAATATACAATCTGTTGGTGTGTGTGAGAGAGAGAGAGAGAAAGTGTGCATACTTCCTCCATTCATACAATGTATAAATGTGGCCAATGTAAACTTGTGTAAAACTCAAAGCACACAGCTGACACAAACCACTGCATCAGCTTTCTAATAGATTCACAGCATTTTTTTTAATATTGCAACAAGAAGTCATATCGATAAAACACACACTGTGCTTTGTGTATGTGCATCCACACAAACACACAAAGAAGTGATACAAAGCAAACTCTTTTGGTTTGAAGAGAGTTGCATTTAACCATACCCATAAAACCAACAAGAACTATTAATGCTCCACTGTTCTACCATGAAACTGCGCAGTGGTAACAGGACACTCAGTATAATGAGTTATCTCTCTACGACACACAGGTGTCCATTAGGTCTTTGGGCTGACCAGTCTGTGACACCATTCAGTCAACAGTTACTCCATCTGTCAGCATTCAAACACCTTGGAACAAGACCCTCAAGGGGACATTTATGTCATCCATGATGTACAATAACAGCCTGCTCTCAACAGGAGTGCAATGTTTCGCCCATGATGAGGTCAAATCAAATGTTAATGTCTGGATTTGGAACCACAATTCTTTGCAATCCTCCCGTTTTGCCTCTGCTCCCACAGGCACCTTCAGATGCCATCAGCAGAAGCAACATGGTCACATCTTTAAAGAGGCAAAAGGAAAGAATGAGTAAGGCTATCCAGAAACCAGCAGTAGAGGAAAATCCTAATTGTGCCTATAAGTGTGTTCCCTCCTGTGGAGCGAAGGTGCAAGGTAACGGCCATCTTAAATCACAGCCTGGCTGTGGCCTTCATTAAAGCCATAATGCCAGGCTCTCCCTTTAATGGAAATGGAAGGCAGAGAGGCTGTTGGTGTAAATTAAAGTGTAAGGCCCGAGTAGGGAAAGATTTCCCCGGCTCTGACAGGTGTAGCCTGAATTAGCTGTAGTGCTGTTCGAGCAGTCAGTGGGAGAACACTGGTATTGATTTTAAGCACTGTTGCACTTCCTATCTAAAAGGGAATGTGTATTACTAGAGCTAAGGACATCAATCACTCAGCATTCGACCACTGTCCCCTGGCATGCTTCAGATTTGAAATGATAAACAAACAGAAAGAGACCAAAACAAAAGAATAGAGCTGGCTGCATCGGTCCTGTATGGATGATGCTCGTATGCATCAGAATAAATCTCACAACAGACATCTGTGCGTGCATGCCGTTGGTCCACTTCATTTAATCTTCCTTGTGTTGACAGGATGCCATCTCTATTCAGGGCATGTCCTGCATTGTGTGTCACCTTGGTCAAACAGCTGGCGTCAGCTCCTTGAGCTCAGGCTGCGGCTCACTCCTCTGTTTATGACCTGCATGTGTCAGAGCAGTAGCATGCGTGCAGCGCTAGCGGTGCAGCGCTGTGCCGCTCTGTGTATGACCCCGCTGCTTATCTCTGCTTTCCATCATACCCCGCTGACCCAGTCTAGAGATGCAAGCTGGGGAAGAATTAGCCTTCTTAGCCTGTTCCTCACAGGGGTCAACCCACAAACAGACACGCAGACTTCACAGCCGCAGCGAGACGCATGCATGCGCCATGCTATTTGCAATGACAAATAATGCAGGAGCACATAACCGCAAGTTTCCTGGCTGTGACCTCTCACACACAACATAAAGCTTTTCATGTAAAAGGCTGGCAATCAATCAGATCCAATCAATCACACACAAGATAACGTTCTTTCACGCTCTACCATCCATCACTACACCAACCCTTTCACTGACAACAAAAATAAAAACACCCGAAAACAGTTCTTCCAATCTTTCACACTTGGAAACGCACGCAAACATACACACACACACATACACGTACATACCATGTCATGGATTGATGGCTGTGATAAGGCACGGGATGTGTTGTCAGGTGTTTTGTTATCTCTGTAAGTGCACTCTTGGACATACTCCCTGGTGACACATCTGAGCTACCACAACACCTGGACCAAGACACGGCCAGCATGAGCCACCTGGGAATTGACCAGCAGACCCTCAGTGGTGACAGACTATAGCCAGGAGCAACTTGTGAAGAGTTTGTCTAAAAAGTCAAAGCATCAAATCTCGCTCATTTTCAGCCTGTCTCATCCTGTGCTTCTAAGTGCCAGGATTTCTGACGTTTTTGATGCTCTGACAATATGAACTGCATTTCAGCTTTTTGCAATGCAAAGAGAGTACCAAAGATGAAATGTAATCCACTGCAAAGCCTTTGAATATCCACACCCTTGAAGCGTTTTTCAACATTTTATGTCACAACCACAAACTTCAACCTAATTTAATAAAAAAAATAAATTGATAGATCAAAAAAATTACAAAGAAAACTAACTAGGCAATTTTACTACACAAAGTTAATTTGATCTAAAAAAAAAAATTACTGTAGCTCAGGTTATATATAGTAATTGGCTACTGAAAGGTGAAAGGTTTTTTTCTAATTAATTATGTTTAGTGCTGACCAGTTTGTCCGTCTCTTTCACAGAAAAACATTCCAAAGCATAATACTGCCACTGTAATGTTTTACTACTCTTTTCCACTATACACATTTCTTGTGGGTCAAAAAGTTGCTGTTTTGTGTTCTTCGTGTCCCAATGCAGGAGTTGTGAAGTGCTCTACTGTATAAATTGTTTTGAGAGATTTCCCCACTTTAGCTTTGGATCTATGCAGCTCCTCAGAGTAACCATGGGCCGTTTTCTCTTATAGCTGCTCAGTTCTTCCGTTGCCTGTCAGTTTAGGTATTGGCCATGTTGTGGTGGATTTAAAGATTTTAATAATTTTCTATAGGATGCTTAATGTTTGAGATGTTGTTTTATGGCCTAACCCTGCTTTAAAATGCTGTATTTATAATTTTTATGAATATTTGGTATTCATAATGACCACCACCAGACGGTAAGGCTGGTGGTGGTCTGGTGCATCCGGTATGAATGTGTGTGTGAATGGGTGAATGACTGAATGTAGTGTAAAGCATTTCAGGTTCCTCTGGACTTGATAAAGCGCTACACAAGTACAAGCCATTTACCAATTATTGAATGTCAAAAGCCATATATCCTTTTCCTTCCTCCTCACAATTATGGCTGACTTTGTTTTGGTCTATCACATAAAATCCAATAAAATACACTGTGGTTTGTGGTTGTAATGCCACATAATGTGAAAAAAGCTCAGAAAATATGATTACTTTTGCAAAGCACTGTATGCAGACCCACATCTGAAGATTTATAGGCTTTACGCTGAACTCCAATTAATTGATTCAGAAAGCTGGCGGTTCTCCTTGATTAGAAAAAAAGAAAAGAAAACAAAAAAAAAAGTAAGACGATACACAGCTCTTTCAGTTGGTAATTACACAAGTGAACATTTTCTAATTGCCAGTCTCTTTCTGCAGAACTCTTATCAATGGCTCTCAAACGCAGAAGGAGGAAGGACAGGGTGAGAAATGGGTCTTATGCCAATGGGCCCATGAACATTTACACATTGGCGAGAATTTTCTGAAATGCCAAAAAAGCAATCCTGGCTCTCTAAATAAATGCAAGCAAAGATTCTTATTCCAAATACATGAAGGTGTACGTTTTTAGAGAACTGTGTGAAACAGGGTGCGTTGGCTATGGCAATGAAATGATTGGTTTGTCTGACATCTTGACAGTAGTCATGACAGTCCACAACGGGCCAAGGATGTGAACCCTCCTGCTGTCTGATCTTAGTAGATTAGTCAAAGCAACTCAAACAAAGAGCAATCTAGTGCTGTCAAGTATCAAAGTCATATGCATTATTAATATTCATCCTGAATATGATAAATAAACACATTACACACTTTCCTGCCACAAACACACTGCCTAACATTAAGTTTTATGGGCTGAAGTTAACTGAAAAGCCAAGGGGGTTATTTTTTTCATCTATATGAATACATTAACGAGCTGGGTGAAGTGCAATTTCAGAAACCCCTACACATTTCCAAATATCATAGTTACTCTTGGCATTTTATTCCACATGTGGGTGTAACTTGTGACCTCGACTGCTGAGTGCTGAACGTGCCGACAGATCGAAATGTATTAACATACCACTCAAAAGCAGATGTTGTACTAATGCCTGTTATGTTAATTGGCATGCTAAAAGGCAGTTATTAGTCAGTATTAATATTCTATGATGTATTTGGAAACTGTGAACTTCTCAAAACAGCAATCAGCAGAATGTAAAATTAAACATCCCCACCCGGAACTTGAGGGCTCGTGCAACCGTCTTAAAAAGATATGTAAAATGAATTATGGTAATTTTTGTTCCTTGAATGTAATAGTTTTGAGGCTGTGAATTTTAAAAAAAGAAATGTATGTTTAAAAGAGGGCAGCAGTGTAATTGTCTTACCTTGTTTTAGGGGATGTCGTTAGCCACTCTTCATGCTTTTCAAATGTTATCAAGTAAGCTGCAATCTCCTGTGAAACAGAGAGGAGAGAAAAGGAGTAAGGCTTGAATATGTCATCTTTAATCACTGTTCTCTTGTGTTTGTAATACATTTGTGAAACTGCTTCATTGATATTCAGACAGTCTAACCAGCAGAACAAACACGGGAAAAGATGGAAACAGGGGCAGCGTCGGGGAGTTCAGGCAGGTAAGCGCACCCGGATAGAAGTAAAATGAAAGACAGAAGTGGGATGCAGCTGAGGTCAGATCATCTTTTGAGACCATCTTTGTTATGAAAGCTTTGATCAAGTTCTCCTCTGAGGACATCAAGGTGCTCTCAGAGAGATTGACATCTCTGTGTTTAAGAGCGAAGAGCTTTTAACATTTTAGGTCCGATCCTCCCCCAAATCCCTTTGATCTGCCCTTGACACTCCTCTATGGATCAATCCACTCTTTAACCTTTGAATAATAATTGCATGCAAGTCTCACAGTATTGACACGCGTGCGTACTGCTACTTCAGAAAAGGCTGTAGATCCTTTGGAGTTTTTTGTGTACAAAGAGATGCTATAGACACTGAAATAATATATTTAAAAAGAAGCCTTAACTGCCACTGGCATAAATAGAGATACTTCAAACACTTTCATGTTTCCCAATCTCATCCTGCCCACTGCATCCGTCTGAGTGCAAGGAGAGAACACGCAAGGCCATACCCAGCCATTTTCCCACCAAAACTAATAGGCAGAAATAAGGGAACTTTAAATAATGGTTGACAACCTAATGATTACTACTGACAGCCAGCAATTCAATCTGCACTGGGATGTTTGACTGACTCTTACAGAAAGTAAGATACAACAGCAGACTCAATGCCCTTTGGCACAAAAACATTGTTTTCTAATTTATTAAGAATGTATATTTTTGCTTGAATGAGCGCCACATCTGAGGCAAAGTTGTCCACAGAAACAATACAGAACATTTATACTTCATTGAGTAACAGGACCTTAAGTGTTTATTAATGAGGCTGCCTGTTGGATTAGACAGACCTCACAACTAGACAGTACCTCTTTCAAATTTAAGTTAGGGCCTTAAGTGTCAACTCTTCATCTAACCCTGTTCTCTGAATACAGCAGTAATTGGATTGTGAATTTACGAATGCATGATTGAAAGCATTTTTTTTTAAACTGATATATCATAAATTGCTGATTTAAGGCCCGGGCAGAACTAAGAAGGTTCAGAAATGCATGGATTTATGGATGACTGACAGAACCAAAACTATATTTCCTTTATTGACCATATTAGTCTTTAAATAGTTTGCCATGTCATCACGTTTTCTCCAACTTCAAAACAGAAAAACACTTCGTTGTGCAATTTATGATGAAAAGGACATCATATTTAGTACTGAGTGATAGATAAATGCTGTGATGATTATATATAGTTTTTACTTTCAAAAATCAAAACTGAGAGTAATTTAGAGCAGAACTGGCTGACAATTTTTATGCTTGTCTCAATCTAAGTTGATCCTCATATAAAAAAAAACATTATTGGAAATAAATATTTTTGCGCTTTGACAAACAGAAAAAATGTTTCATAAATGTTAAACTGCGTTTTGGAGTGTAGAAAATGCTGTTGGTTAAAGCTGGATAAATATTATAGATTTTGACAAAAGCAATCCATATTCCTTAAAAAAAATATCATTTTTTGGACCAAATAATATTCACCAACATCAGCATCATAAGTCACTTTCAGTGTAAGGGAATGTTTTCTTAAAGTACTCTATTGAAGGAAGGGTGCCACAAAATTGAATTAATTGTATTTATCTATTGTATATGAATAATGGCAGCAGATGATGACTGGCAAATGATGAATCTAAATCTTCAAGATAATTGACCTATGTCACAAAACATATGTCCATCTTTATTAGCAAATTATTTAACAAAAATTAAGTACTATTTGGGAAAAAAGCTGAAAAATCTACTTCAGTGAAGCACACAACAACAAAAAAAAATCAAAATTGCTTTATGGAATCCCTGAGACTCTCTAAGACCTCCATTTTCAAAAACACTTTGGTATGCACCAATGCAAAGAATTCTCATTGGCTCATCGATGGCGTGCTACAAGTGTGACCTGGCACAGACTCAGCCGGCTTGCGATAGCCCGTAGGGATGCTGCAGGGTGTTGCGGTGTGAGGGGTTCCCAGTCTGGCAGACATCCCAGATGAAGAGGGGGTGGTAGCATGACTGGTACTGTTGCCTCCAGGAGCAGGCTGTGAGATAATGCAGCGCTGATTAACTTCCTGTTCTCCTGGCCTAACGACCAGAGGCACCTAGGCCATGACAAGAATAAAGTGACTTAAGAAAAAAGATAGGAAGGGGATGGGGCTGCTCTTCCGCTTAGTAACTTCTGTAATTTAGCAGTGAAAAAAGCAATAAGACACTGGAAATTAAAAAAGAGCACAACTACTTTATTGACAGAGAAAGTACAAAAATGCATGGGGAATATGTGAATTTGGTAAGGATAAGCGGGCACTGCTAATTAACTAATAGTAACACTACTTTCCTCCTTGTGTTTTTAACTAAATTACATCAGCGATTAAATTAATTCCTTTTCTTCCCCTGCGCTCATTTTGGGAGGGATAAATGGCAACAAGAAACTCGTTCAGTGACCTCTGTGCCTCTGAGCACCCAGCCTTTTCATCACTCGTCTTTAAAATTGAGCCAGAGCTTCTGTCTCAGTGGACGACGATAATATACAGGGCCACATGGCCTCGTATTAGGAAGAATCCAAACAAAACAACTACAAACTACAAAAAAGTACACCTCTACCTCCGGCTTTTTGCTCCCCCACTCCCTATCTGAACAGATGCCAGGGATTATTCCAAGCCCCCGACCAGCCATAAAGGTGCAATAATCTTATGGCGAGGAAACAAACAAAAACAGACGTGCAGCCATTAAACAGCTGCAAGGAGACAAAGTTTGCATGGGGCGGCGTTATGAGAGGCTAGTGCGCGTTCAGGTTGAGCAAACACGCTTGAGGGTTAGCGCAGAAGGTGGGGAGGCGGGGGGAAATGCGTAAGCAGCACGCTGAACACTGATGGTGCATCAAAGTCAAAGCAGCTGCCGTCAGTGGGCTCTGAACTCTATCTGCTGACCTCGCTGCCTCTAGTCTGCTCTCCGTCACTGGGGAAATATTCAACGAAGGCTCTCTGAACACACACCTCCTACCTCACTTGGCCCTTAAAGTTAGAATCCACCTCATGTAAGATTGCTTGAACTTCTTTTCGTTATGCCTCAGTCGTCCCCTCTGACATGATCCTAACTAAAGCTTTATCTCCAGGTGTTGTTGTCCACATCACAGATTAAGGCAAACTCCCATGCAAAGCAGATCTATGTGAAGACGAAATCAAAATAAGCTTGCAGCAAAATAGAAGCAGAGACAATAGCTAGTCCAATTGACAAGGTGGTTTGCAAGAAAGGGGGCCTTTCATTTTCCCGAGGAGACGACAACCTGAAACTGTTTGTTGTAAGTGAGCCGTCTCATTTGTTTCTTTTGTCTCGGCAAAAGCTACGACACTCTGTTAGCAGCGGCGGCCGCATCTGAACATGACGGAGCAGTTCCAGAGCTGATGGAGTCGGGGAGGCACAAGTGTTTGTTCTTCTGTTTGCCATGCCAGAACCACAAGGTCTGATTACTGGTTACCTGTCTGTGCATGGCACTTCATTAACATGCTTTCAGGAGCTGTCACTCCTGCGCTCATCAACATGTTCTCTGTTCTCATATCCTCCACACGCACACGCACACGACAACTCCACTCGAGGAAGTGTCTCTTTCCCATAAACGCAAAGGTGAAAAGGAAAGCCACTGTGAGAAAATTTCCGTTCTGAGATGACTGGCTTTTACTGTCTCGCTTTTCAAATGATATTTCCACTGTGAAGGTACAACATTTCCTCCAGAGAAAATCATCTTTGAAGCGTCTACCTATTTGAAATCAGAAATGACACTGAAATATTTATCCCCATTTTATGTCTTTGCATCAAGTCAGGATGCTAGGAGCGGAGGGCAATACATTTTCAGGAAAACACGCATGTTTGGGTTCATCCCATATCCTAATATTATTAGGTTTTATGATGACTTCAGCAGAAACTGCTCCTGAGTCTGATCCGATGAATTTTCCAACGTCTGTGTACTTCAGACCTCAAAAAATGTCAGTAAAAAAATATGGTTCTGGTTTGATGGATATATTCCAATGTAGATTTACAGTCCCTGGATGACCAGAGTGTTCTCTAGTTCTATCAGCACCAACTTTGATTTATTTAACAACAAAGAAAGGTGTTGAGAGGAGCAACGCCGCAGCATTTGGATGACAAGCCTGATCCCTAGAAACAACTGTCACTGTGCCATTAGACGGGAGAGATGAGTCTTTAGGCATTATCTGAGGACAGATCAGACACCTGTCTCTAAACACCATCCATAATGCTTCTGCTTTCCTTCTGCAATTTGGGCCTTTGAGTGGAGCAAAATAACAAAGTGAAAGCAACTCGGAATTTGAAAGAAAGACATTTTCAACCTTGTTTTAGAGGTCACGCGCTTACAGTTGTCTGTCACTAATTTAGAATATCACCGAATAGTGATTCCATTTAAAAACATAATAATAAATATTTCAAGTTTTTTTCTGTTAATTTTGATCACTTGGTCTTAAAGGTAATAATAAAAGCATAACATTTATTTTCTTAGAAAATTTGAACATTTAAAAAAACAGCATGTTTAACCAAAAACTATGATGACTTGGCCATTGTCCAGCAGGAAGTCACTGACATCATCCATCTAGGAAGGTAAGTCACAAAAGGTCGTTGCTAAAGAAGCTGACTGTTCATAAAGTGCTCTAATGGAAAGTTAACTGAGAGGAAAGCATGGGAGAAGGTAGTGAGGCAAAATCCATTGAAGATTTTGGCAAAGACATCAGAAGGGTCTCACCTGGACAAAGAAGAAAAAGCAATGGATTTTCCTCAATGCTTCAAAGCACTCTTTTAAGTTTTGCATTTACAAACCAAGGTCCCAGAGTTTGGTTGAAGTCCAGTCTGAAGTTTCCAGTCAGTGATGACTTGGGGAGTCAAGTCATCTATTCCACTTTGTTTTATCAAGTCCAAAGTCAACGCAGTAGTCTATCTGGAAATTGTAGGGTACCACTTGCTTCTCTCTGCTGACAGCAGTTTCCAGCAGGACTCTGCCCCTTTCTACACTGGCAAAAGTACCAATACTGGTTTCAGTGACCATGGTATCATTCTGCTTGATTGGCCAGTGAACTTCCCTGACCTAAACCCCACAGAGAATCAATGCAGTATTGTCATGAGGAAGATGAGAGACACCAGAACGGACAATGGAGACGAGGTAAAAGCAGTTATTAAAAAAAAACAGGTTACATAACGCCTCAGCAGGCTGATCGCCTTCATGCCAGGGAACAAGGACTCTGTAATTTCGGCTAAAGGAACCCCAAACCTTTATTGAACACATACTGTAAAACACAGATTTTACAGAACTGTAAAATACAGTTTTCAGTAGGTTGGTATTTCTGTGTTAAAAATGTAATGGTCCTTGTTATACTCTAATTTTACAAGAAGAAAAAAGATAGAATATTAAAAAGACATAATTTAAATAAAATACTCTGGGTTTAAAGTATTTACACAACACTGTATATTATTTTCACATTTGTATTCCAATTTATTGAGATGTAGCTGTTTCCTAACTTCACAGTTTAAGGCAGTGGTTCCCAAATATTTTCTGGCCCCCCGTAGGGATTACAACAACCCCCCCCCCCAAAAAAGAAGAAAAAAAATCAACTGGGCACACACATTGTTCAACCAGACATTAACCTATACACATATTTTGTTTTCAAACTCCACTGAAGCTTATTTCACACTTCAGGTTGCAACAAAACAAACTACAAACCATCTTTACAGTGAAACACTTTTGTGTAACTGTTTTGTTTTTTTTATCTCACTCATCCATACCGCTCCCCCCCCCGGTCCGCCCTGCAATGGCACTGCGCCCCCCACTTTGGGAAACACTGATTTAAGGCAAGAATTGATGAAAAAGCAAAACAAAACAAAAAAAAAAAACTAAGCACAATGAATCATTCCTTACAAAGTCGGCTGCAGTCAGTCTTCATCACTCCACCACAAAATAGAGGGGAAAAAATTTAACTGTAAAAACATATGTTTGCCCATTACAGTATTGTTCCAGTTATATTGGTCCTCCAGTGACACTAATGAAAACGCACTTAATAAATAGCCATATTAGAACTAAGTTTAGAAACAGTATTGATTGCAGTAAAAGCTTGAGCTAATGAAATGAATATGAGAGAGCAGAGTAATGTGAAAGAATAGATGGAGGGAAAGTCTGAGAAGAGCACAGCGCCTACAGCCTGCCTTGTGGTGAAGTCTGGGGAATGCATACTCAAAGCTTTGACCTTGCCCTGCACTTGAAAGCAGGAAGTGGGTGAGAAAGGGAGGGGCTGTGGGGAGGGGGGCAAAGGAGGGATACAGTGAGAGGAGCCCTCCCTTATGACCTGGGTTTTTACTGTCGAGTGCCAGGTCATCTGATATTTCCTCCAGGGCAGCCCAGGAAACCAACCTTACCAGGGCCAGGCACAAATGGACTTGTGATGTGTTTGGGGAGGGCAGAGGGGTTTGCTGAAGCACCAGGCAATCACGAGATTACAGTCCCACACACACACGCACACACACACAAAAAACTAATGCAATTAGACACAGATGGAGATGAGCAGAAGAGAAGAGGATGAAGGAGGAGGGTTGGGGAGTTACTGAAAATGGAGAAGATAATCAAAAAGGAGAGAAGAGGAAGAAAGTTTGAATTTTTTTTTACCCCCATGACAATAAAAATGGATTTAAAACAGTAGAAGTGTGACGACATGGTGATTAAAGAAAGTGTGCTTTGGTTCGATTCTGCAAGCAAAAGCACCTAGGTTGAATATTATCGCTCTTTTTTTTTTTGTTTATACTTCATGAATTCTTAATGCACAAGCAATGATGTATCACACACCATATCTTCGCAATCTCATATGGTCATATTCCTTTTTTTTATGATCGAGAAAACATTCAGATAGACGGGGAAAATTTCAGCCACCTGTAACCTGCAGCTAGCCTTAAAAACAGTCTGAATATGTGTTATAGGGCACGCAGAGGATTCACTATGAAGACAAATGGTCAGGGTAGGCGAAAAGAGGCAACTTAATGGAGATGAGACAGGAGAGAGGGAGAGTCAAAGTGAGAAAGTTTGGAAAGTGAAAGTAAGCTACAATAGAGTTTCCTGTTGACAGATGCACTTGGCATCTGGTGGAGAGGAATGAGGCTATTCTACGAGTCCCTGTGCTGGGTTAAAAATATGCCCTCTACACCATGCTGCTCATAAGGATCTGCATGGGGCCTCCCTCCTGACAGGGAGGAGTGGAAGTCACACTGTGTCCACTCTGTTACTCCACTGTGAAGAGAAAAAGAGTTGTTGTGCACCTTCTTCCATATAACCAGTAGCCATCCTGCATTTTGACAGCTGATGAGTTGGGGAAAAAAAATAATGCATGGATAAATCTAGAAGGGGATTGATATCAAGATAAAAATTATATTTACATTCATTGGACAACGCCATTCACATTTATCTGAACCCTAAGTATAGAGGTCTGAAAAGGTTTTGACATAATTTCTCAGTAAATTATGTGATAGTATAAGAACATTTTAGTGGGGAAAAAAATAGTAAAAAAAATATATTTCTTTAACAAAATCACCATCTTTACAATTATTTGTACCCCTGTTTCAAATAGTTTATGCAACATAAAAAAGATAGCATTTAGTTTTCCCCAATAATAACATAATATTGGAGCATTAGGACAGAAGGAGCTTTGACCTTTCTTTGCACAGTTTTCCTAGACCATCCAAATGGTGGATGACATGAACTTAAAGTTGTGTCACAATACGTGGTACTATGAGAGTGACAATAAAAACTATAACTTACGTTCACTTAAATAAACATGATTTGTATCAATAAATTGCTCACAGAAACTGCATTTAATCATACTTTCAGAAATATTGCTATGCAATGATACTGTCATTGAACAAACAGCGGAGTAAATAGTAAAACTAACATTTCAGACAGGCTTGATGTTTTTTAAACATCACTAAATTGTGATTTATCATGACAATTATAAATTAAATTCTTATAATAATCAATAAACAATATGACAAATGCCTGCCCCTAGATCATCCTAATAGGACTTAGGTTTTAGGAGTAAGGAGTTAGGAGTCCATGGATGAAGGTTTATTTTCTGCCTGGGGAATAATCTGTCGACTGGCCATATGTTTTGAATTACTATCCTGCTGATACCCAGTGATGACTTTTTTTCAGTTTTCTGGCAGACTACACCAGATTTTTTTAAACACCTCCTGGTTTTTTCTAACATGCTCATAGTATGATTTATAACAACTGATGTCCCACAGTAACACGGTTCCTTTGCTGTACTGAACAGTGGACGTGGGTTGCTTTTATTGATATAACGTTCAATATAAGTCTGGTCAAACACTCGGGTGGCAGTGGCTCAGAGGGTTGCTAGTTCAAACTCCTGTTCATCTTAAATGCGACATTCGTCACACTGTACATCCCTGCGGTTTTCAAATTGTTTTTAAGGCGACACATTTGCAAGGTTAGAGGAGAAGCATGTCGGTCAAGATATCAGACTGTTTATCTAACTCACTGTGTGCCTTTTGATCTCCTGCAGTCCTGCTTTCTCTAGCATTACAAAACTTGGAAGGAGCAAGACAAACCATCCACTGGCCAACATTATACATAGTTTTGGGATCAATTTGGCATCGATTCTGGATAGTGATGCCTTCCAGTAGCTGGTCAATGCTTATCTTCACCTTTCTGCTTGGCATGCTGGTCATAAGACTGTTCTGAAAAAAAACAAACAAAACCAAGGCATTCTCATGGGTGGAGGACTCATCTCACTTCACCTTCCTGCTCCCAAAATCAATGATACCTACAGCAGCTGCTCTGCTAGCGCTCTGTTGTGTTTACTGTACTGCTTCTTTATGCTATATATGCTAGAACAAGTATTTGCAGTAGTGACAACAATAGCAGGGGAGCGGTTTAATTTTGGAAGGTTGTTGTTAAAAATAAATGTGTTTTGTTTGCGGGAGATAGATCAGCCTGTTATATTGACTGCAGGAATTTTCTGTCATTTGTGAGAGAAGTCAAAAAGAAAGAACATCTTTGAGAAAAAATAGCAATTCATTTGAATTACAAGATGACCCACTCAATCATAGCTGAAGTTATACATTAGGCCACAAATTTCAATCATGGTTTTATCTGACCAGAGCACTTTCTTCCACATGTTTGGGATTTCTTATGGCTTTCTGTCAACATTGGTCTTCTTCTTGCTAATGTGAGGCTGCTGGGACTGAGTGGTCGGACTCTTACAATGGGGAAATTGTGGGTTTGATCCCAGATTTTCCTTCCATCATATGAAAATGTGCTAGTCACTTAACCTAAAGTCCCAACCAATGTGTGAGTGTGGCCAAGTGAATTAGAGTGTACAAAAATGACCAGAAGAGTTCTATATAAGCTCAGTTAATTTATAATTTATTCATTTCATAAATACTGAGAATCTGTCAGTATTACAAAAGTTGTAATACTGACAGATTCTCCCACCTGAGCTGTGGACCTTTGCAGCTCTTACAGAGTTACCATGGACCTGTTCACTGTTTTTTGAATAATGCTCTTATTCCCCAACCTATGACTTGAGGTGCAGGGATATGTACCAGGATGAGATGATTCAGGATTCACTAACTGTTTTCATACATAGAAAATATTCTAGGGTGAACATCAATATGATTAAGTGTCTTAGAGACGCAAACAAATAAAAAATAATGAATCGATGCATTTCAGTGCTCCTGTTACTTGGATTTAATGTATGTTTCTTTTATTTCACTGAATGGAAAAGTTGCCACGTTATGCTGTTGGAAAAGATTAGAGAATAAGACACAGATCAGCCAAAAGAGTCGACTTTAGTGCCATGGCTTCTGTCTATGCTGCTTTTTTTTTTTTTTTTTACTTTGAGTACAACATAAACTTTGAAAACTCATAAGTGTGAATAAGAATAAATCAGCAGCCACGTACACTGAGTGAGGAGTCATCATAAAGTTGACTAAGATGAAATACATCCATCTTCTTGTCAGCTATGATTAAGGCGTGTTGTAACTCAATGTTTGTTACTATGCACAAGACCCATATGGGACCACCCATTGTTGTATCCGTGAGAGCCGTATGTAGAGTGATGATTGCGCTATAATTTTTTTTTTACTCTTCTTTCTCTCCCTCTATTTTCGAAGGTCTCTAACCTCCAACATGTCTCTGAGATGTGCTGTAGTATTGACAGGAATACAAAGTATGGCGTTCCTTAAAAAGGAGAAAAATTCCATAAAGGGCTTTACTATATTGCATAGCACACGGTGTCCAGGCTTGCTCCTGATGGCCCAGGGCTGCCTGACCTCTTGCGCCTGCACTGCACGTCCTTTTCATCAGCTATGCAGCTGGATGTGTGTTTCGCTCTGTTGACAGCCAAACCAAGGAGAACAGAGGGTGGCCAAATCTGTGTGATCATGAACTCCCCACAACCCCGCTACCAAGACTCCGGGCTGTTTCGCCGCCTCCGTTTCCCAACTTTTCTTCTGTCTAAACTGTTTGCCAGAGGACAGAAGTGCCGCGGGAGGAGTCAAAATTACAACATGTGTCTCCTCGATTTCCAATTCTTTCCTATATGTCTTTTTATCTGACGTGTGCTTTTATTTTGGTAGACAGCAGATATTGGAAGTGCCATGTCTGATTGAACAGCCAACAGCTAGATGGTCTGTTTGATTCCTATTACAATTTCAGTGTTTGAAGGAGTGCGGCTATAAACGTTACATTTTTGCCTTTCTTATTCTCCCTTTGAAAACGGTCTTGCAGCTAAGATCCAAAGAGAAGCATTAAATGTCACCAAAATATGATTAATGTATTATTCTTTTCAGAGAAGAGACATTGTGGGAATCTAAACTCAAATATAACCAAAATGTTCCCAAAAGCCAAGGAGAGGCACATTTATGCATGAATCAAGTGGTAGTGGGATTCAGAAGGTCAACACATCGCTTATCAATCACCTGATGTCAGCTTTCATTTTAATACTCATTCTAGACTGATGCAAAGGAAGAAGAGTGGAGCTCAGATTCTCCCACATCCAACACAACTGCACAGGATTCAGCCTTGTGTGGTTCTGAAAGCCTATTTATTTCAGGCTCTAAAATCAATTAATGCTGGCATTATCCTCTGAATTGCACTATTCACTGCAGCCAAATAAGCAGGGCACCCTTGCATGAAAGTAATTTTGACTTTTAATCCAAAAACCCTCCCCAACCGGAACCACCTACAGGTCAATCTTCAGAACTGCAGATATCTGAGCGCTGGAGCCATGCACATGTGCAAGCTGGCTTCTGTGACAAGAATGCGTTTATGAGTTTGAAGCGTGCTGCGTAGCGTTTGGGTGATGTGCAGACAAAAATCCTCAATTCTCGCCGGTCTCTCGCTGGCATCACATAGAGAAATCACAGATAAATGCAAAAATGATGAAGTAGGTCTTGGAAAAATGGTGATAGGTAGTGAGGATAGAGAGCTGGGGAAGACAAAAGAGCTAGATAAGAGGAAATCCAAGAAATAAAATCCCACTGAGGTATTTTATGCATAAAAGTGCTAAATAAGATTTGCCTAATAAGCATTAATATCTTTGCTATAGGAGACGATACACTGATTTGCAAAAGTATTCATATCTGTTTAACTGCTTGTCATTTTGTTACATTAAAACCACAAACCTCAATGTATTTTAATTAGCAGGTTATTTGAGAAATCAACAAGAGAAAGCAATACATGTTTTTTTTTCTTTCTTTTAACTTTAGCTGAACAAATAAATATAGGGAAAGTGTGGCATAATTGTTTTTATGCCCCCTCCACCAGTCCTCAAATTTAATTTGCCTCCTATTTTGCTCTAATACCCTTAAATAAAACATAGAGTTACCAGTTACCAGTTACCTTTAGAGGTCTCCTGCTAAATACGACACAGGTCAAGGATAGAATTGTGGAGCAGCCTAAAGCAAGGAAAAGCCAAAAAATTCTATCCAACTTTGAGAATCTCAAATAAAAGCAATCAATCTATCATTCAAAAATAAAGAGAATATGTTGAAACTGCAAGCCTTGTAAAACATGGACGTCCACCTGACAGGTCAAGTAAGGTAAGCAGTAGACAGAGAAACCACTAAGAGGACTTTGCTAAGGAAATTCAGAAGTAGATGTATCTTGACAGGATGACTATGAGTCATGCACTTGACAAATTGGGCCTTGCTGAGACTTGTTTGTCACAAGTCTTGAGGGGTAAAACAGAAAACCTGGAGAAAAAGTTACTCTGACCTCCTTTTTATTATGTATGAACCAGAAAGTTTATCACAACATTTATAAATACTTATGGCAATAATGATAAAAGTAATAAGTTATTTTCTGGCCACAGATTGTGTGGCTGTGATAGAATCCCAATGCAGTCAAAACCACATAATCACAAATACTTTTCTTGTAAACTTAAACAAAAAAAAAAAAAGTCAATAAGATAAATCAACACAGAACAATTGACTGAATAATCTACATCAGGACACCAGTAAAATTAAGTAGGTATATTTTATTGCTAAATGCCAAACAATAACCGCATTCAACCATATTTTTTTATTTTATTGTTATTTATCGCTGACTTCAGCAACAATGGAAAATATAAATATCCTTTATTGTCCCATAGTAGGAAAGTTGTGGAGTATAAATACAGTAAAAGTTGCAAAACTGAGAGTATTTCCAGTTTTTGAGTTTCTAAACATCATCATGTTAAATGTATCATCATCAAATTAAATCAAAGCTGCTATGACGATAAAAATAATAACAAAAAAAAGGTATTATAATTGCCCATGCCTACTATGCATAGCGGCAAACTAATGCTGCATTGTACTGAGTAAACCACTCCCACCATAAGACAAGGCGATGACGGCACATGCTGATACTTTCCTTCAACAGGGACAGAGAAACTGATCAGATGTTTAGGAAGATGAATGACGCCACATTCAGGGAAAGAAAATTTGTTAGACACTGAAAAAGAACTGAAACTGAGACTTTCAGCTTTTACCTGTGTTAAACCGAATGAGACAAATTGAGTAAATTGAGACAATTGCAGCAAAATGAGGTTCTACAAAATACTGCATCAGGAAGGTTAAATACAAGTGCAGGAAAAGATCAAATGAAACCTTGTTTAATTTTTCCTTCACTTCCCAACAATGTAGTACTTTGTGTTGATCTTTTGCGCAAACACCTAAATATGCATTGCCATTTGAGCTAGTATGTTACATAAATTTATTTCCACTGGGCACAGTATAATTATAACTCTGTCCTGTCCATCCATAAAGAGTGACACGCTGAGCTCTTGTAGGAAGGGAAAAAAGACATGAATACAGGAGAAGCCTGAAATTTTCACCAGAGAGATGACCACATCCCCGCTCAGGCCAATTAGCCAGCAGAAACTCTTTCATTTCCCGAACAACTTGTCAGCATGAAAGGATCACCCTTTGTCTGTCAGACTCGTGCTTTTATCCTCTTCTGCTACGTCCTGCACACAGTTAGTCCAGCAGGAAAACACGCGCACAGACGTGTAACCCTTTAATTCAGCCAATGAACAACTAACATTCCTGCGGCTCCCTGCTCTGTTCCTGTCATCTCTCGGTTTGCCTGACAGCGCACACGCCTCAGCAGAGCAAACATATTCACGTATGGCCAGTAACCGCAAGCGCAGACGCTCATACAATAGAATACCAGTCAAATCCTCGCATGAACAGCTCTCATTTTATCTCTCCTCAGCTGCTGCCATCGCTCTGACTTATGTGATTGTTAGTTCAGAGAGAGGACTTTTCTTTAATTTAAGTGAGCGTGATCGCATGAGCGTGTTGCGTGTGTGTAGCGATCTGTCCAAAGCATCGCCTGGCCATGGCTGTATTGTTTGGCCTATCAGACAAGCTGTCAAGTACTCTGCCTCCCTCCCTCTCTCTCGACTCTCTGCCGCTTTGTGTTGACGTTACAATAACGGAAATATGGGACTGTGAAGGTCACGGATGCCTGAAGCCGAACCGACCGACAAAAGCCAGTTCACATTTCCTCATGCCAGACACATATATTACGCTAACAATCCACCTAAGATGCAGTCAATGGGCACTCAACATGAGCAATAATCACATTCAATGACATTTTTACTAAACTGACATTAGAAAAAGCTGAAGTGGATCTCTTGAGCGCAGCTCCATAGATTTCTCGTTTGCTCTTTTTTCCCCCCCCACAAAGCAAACTTCCCTTAACTTTTCTGCTTCTATCTGCATACCGCCATCTGCCTCTTACACACTTTCAGTCTCTCTCACATCTCTCCCCTCTAAAAGTTCAGCCCGTTGAGAGAGGCTGCTCTTTGTGAAGGCTGAACTCGCAGACGGTCAGAGATCGATCAACCAGACACTCCGATGTCCTGCTCCCTTTGTGAGCCCAATCTGGCTCTCAGCACCTCTTCTCTGTTTATCTCCCACACGTCTCTCGCTGGCTGCATGCTCTTAATTAAACATGCCGCATGGCTATTAATTGTCAACCAGATTCAATTTGTTCCCCGGGCACGCCATGAATGGGCCTCTCCTCCCAGAACAAAGGTGTCCGAACAACCGTGTCAGAGTTGGACAAAAGGCCCACGGCATCACTTCTATCTCAAACAAGCGGAGCTGCTACTAAGCAGCAGGCAGCCATTGAACGAGGTGCTATCCACACAGGTTTCCAAGGAAAGATGCTCAGTGACATTTAGACAAAAATGGAGAAATTTTATCACAGTTTAGCTGATATACATTTTCAAATGTGCTTAATTCATTTATAGATATTTTTTCTTTTACAAGAAAGCCCTTCAGAGATATCTTAGAAGTTGGCAAGGGCTAGTTACCATTGTAAAGGTACAAAATAGTCACTTTCTATTGTGCACAGGTTGAATTGCTTGTTAACACAAATGGCGAGTCAGCTGATCACATAGCAACAGCTCAATGCATTTAGACAACTAGATTTGGTGAAAACATTTTGCTGAAGCACAAACGGAGCATCAGACTAGGAAAGAAAGGACTTTTAAGTGATCATTGAACATGCCGTGATTGTTGGTGTCAGACTTGCTGGTCTGAGTTTTCCAAGAACTGCTGATCAACTGGGATTTTCACATACGACCATTTATTGGGTTTACAGAGAATGGTCCCAAAAAAGAGAATATATCCAGTGACTGGCCGTTGAGTGGACAAACATGCCTTGTAGGTGTCAGAGGTGAGGAGAGAGTGGGCAAACTGAATTCATGATGATGGAAAAGTAACCAGTCATTATAGCCAAGGAATATGGAACCGTTCTTGAAAGTACAACTTTGAAGCAGACGGTCTGAAAAAGCACAGGCCCAAACCAGGTATCACTCCTGTTAAGTATGGAACATAAAACTCACACTGCAGTTTCAACTTCAGCTAGCAGCGATTCAGGCTGTAGGTGTACTTGTACAAGAGTATTTTCGTGGCACACATTGAACTTTTTAGTAAGTTAACTTTTTTTTTTTTCTATGAAAGGTGCTTTATAAAAAGCTTTGATCACTAAGTGTAATATAAAGAAAACTAAAATGTCTAAACTTCATTTTATTGCACAGTGTGATGTTCTCATTTTTATGTACTCATCATGTAGCAACTTGAACGATCTCGCAGCAGAAATGTGCTGTACAAATAAACTTGCTTTGCCTTTAGCACCAACTCAGCCTACCTTACTGTTGCTGCTGGTCATGTCCATCCCTTAATGACCACACTGTACCCCTCTTCAGGTGGTTATTTCCAGCAGCATTTTATTAATGGTCAAATCATTTCAAGCTGTCTTCAATAACATGGTAATGAATTAACAGTACTCCAATAGGGTCCACAGTCAGTATATCTCAATACAACAGAGCTCCTGATGTACTAGAATGAAACATCTCTGTCAGGGAACAAAACTTTGTGATGCTGTAATGTAAATGTGGAGCAAAATCTCAAAGGGATGGTTGCTACAGTTTGACAAATTTATGCCATAAAACTTGAGGCAGCTATGAAGGATACAGGGGGACAACATATTTTTGTGAAGATATATACCCCGATTTTAAAAAGTATTTTAGAACTAAAGATTTCAAGTTTAATGTCCTTAAAATTAGTTGAAAGAGAAAATGCTGGAGTGACCAGAATATCTGATGTACTGATTAAATCACAGACTATATGTTCACCCTCTATCACTATGCTGTGTTGCTGCACACTGTTGGCCAGCTTTGTTAAAAAGCAGATGGCCATACTTTTCGGTTTTTTTGCACGAAGACAACTTTGGTTGTTTCAGAATCAGAATAGAGGGTCATTGTGTGGAAACCAAACGGGCACCAGTAACACTGTTTTAAAAAAGTCTGCAGCCACCAGGAGCATTTCTGCCATGAAACTAAATGTAGCCAACAATTATCAACCTCCAATTATTGTGTTCCTCTTAATAGGACAATGGCAAAAGGGCACAATTTCTGGCTCATTGAGCATTTGAAACTACTCCCAAATTGAACAAGTTTATTCTGGTAAACTTAATTAGATTTTTTTTTGACACAATAAGTGTTTTAATCAAAGTAGCCTTGGGGCGTGCTGTGGTGGCGCAGGGGGTTAGAACGCCCCACGTTTGGAGGCCTTAGTCCTCGACGCGGACGTTGTGGGTTCGACTCCCGGTCCCGACCACCCTTGCTGCATGTCTTCCCCCCTCTTCTCACCATCCTTCCTGTCAGTCTACTGTCAAAAAATGTGAGCCACTAGCGCCGCTAAAAACTCTTCAGAGGAAGAAAAAAAAAATCAAAATAGCCATTGCATGGCAATATTATTATTGTACTATAATTATTACTATGTTGTTTTAGCAGCAGTATGGTTAATTGTTGCTGTTCAGTTCAAACGGAAACAGATAAATCCTTTCATGCCCTTTAGTTTTTAATTTATATGTCAATACTGTGATATTTTTACTCAAGGTTATCATAGCATGAGAATCTCATACCAGCCCAAATCTATTTGGAATCAAACAAACAAATAACCCTGCGGTTGCTGAGAGGAGCAAGCAGCAACCAAGGAACAATATAATTTATAGCCATGCATCAACGTTACTGGAGGCTGGTCCAGCATTGAGTCAGAGCCCACAGAGCAAAAATATCCATCCCCTTTGCAATTCCATCAGCCGTCCCACCTCTCCATCACCCCAGCCATCACCCCAATCAGTGCTCCCTTTCCAAAGTCCAAAAGCTAAAGGGCCCAGGCTGGTGCCAAAAAGGTCTGGCTTGGGTTATCGTGTCACATAAAGGCATAAACCAACCCGTTCTGAGCCCTCTGAGTCACACACAAAGCAAAACCCAAATCAAAAGCTCATATAAACTCACACTGAGACCTACATTCCATTGTGTGGCAAGCCTTGTTCAAACACTATGTTGTAGAATTTTTAATGAGCGTTTGACGAAGGTGCTGTAGCATACGGAGAGAGGAGATGTTTTCCCTAGTGGGCTTCTGTGCTTGCCTCTTCAGCAATCCCAATATTTTTGCTGCTGGTGAAATTCACAGAGCATTTGAGGAATTACTTATTTAAAAGATAAGGTTTCCTCTGTTGTCAGCAAAAAAGAAAGAAATAAAAGAAACACTTCTTGTCCATAAGAGGCAAAACCCAATGCGGTGTGAAATCAAAGGTCACCCAGAGACAAATAGCACTAACAGGCAGGAGCAGGGGTGACAAACGCTTCCTCTATGTGCTCCCCAAATTAATTAAGACCGGAGATTTAACGTGGCATCTCTCTCACAAAGGAGAACAAGCAGCCGTGTTATTGTTAAAGCAGGACTTCTAAAAGAACAACGCTCCTCTTTTCACTGTGGTAATCACAGCATGTTTACCCATGTCTCCTAAATGACTGCTTCATTGAATGTTTTATGTGGCAGCTTTGAGAAGTCATTGATCTCTGTCTAGGCTCTGAGACACCTCCGTCGAGTCTGCTTCAGCTGCATAAGTCCACCTGCTTTCAGCCCAGAATCCTTGGGGCAATGCATTGAATGTCTTACCCCAGGCAGCCTGCTAATCCGCTCCATTCGCAGGTGTCTCTGTCTGGCCGCGAACACAAGATAAGCACAAGCCTGAAGGAGACAGCGACGGCCAATAGACACAAAGTGCACAGGCGATTGTGCCTTCGCACCAATCCACAGCCAGTCACCCAGCAGAGGAGACGGGCTGAAAACAGCAGGTCTGAGACCAGGCCCGAATAATGACACCTCATCTGGGAGCACCCAGCGAGAAACATCTGCATCCCCTTATCTCCACAATGGCTTCACAATCAAAGCGACAAGCCGATCATTTACTGGATTACTCCGCAGTAAGCTGCTGTCTAATGTTCACTCACAGATTAGTGTGGTGGAAATGTTTACACCAAGCGAACCGGGGCAAAAAAGTTGTCTCGTCTTAGATAAGAACGAGGGACTGGCAAGGTAGCCCTAGGCATGGCTTCAACTGCACTTACCAAGCATTGATTCCAGTTACAACTTTCAGTGAGCCAGTCGTGCTTGAGAAATTTTAACAAGCCAGGGTTTAATTAGTCCAAGAGAGTAATTTTGAGACATATAATGTCGAACGGTATCGCTACAATTAAAGCATTGAGCCAGTATTAAGGTGGAAGCACAATACCTTTAAATACAGTCAGGGGTCTAAGTAAAGAAGATGAATTTAATTTCAATAAATGTTGAATGGTCACAGTTTGGGACAATTAATTTTACACGATGTAGTTGACTCCAGACAGAAAGCCTGAGAGAAATAAAAGTTTGGCTAATTAGATTTCCTATCAAGGGCAGTCACACCACACTACATAATATCCAACAAATGTATTGCTTTAACAAACGCTTCATTTATACTGCATTAACAATGAGGGCTCCATGTCCTTGATGTTGGTGAAATATGGAGAGGGGAGCTCAGATCGTACCAATCACGTGTAAGGGCATGCTCAGTTGTACCTTTTGGCCTTTTAATGGTCATTTATTGTTCATCAAGTGTGCGTGTGGGTGAGAGCTTGCAGGTCCCTACGTGTGTTTTATGAGTTGTCTCCTCCAGTTGGGGGCAGCACTGCCCTGGCCTCAGTGGCTCCATGCACTCATCCATCCCACGTCTTGTCTAATTAAACATCGTTAACATTCATCCCAAGGTCTTATGCAGATGAGCACAGAGGGAATGTGGTGCACTGCGCATTAAGAAAACAACTCGGGGGGGTGGCAGGGAGGTGAGCGCTGGGATGAGATGGGGTTGTAACCGAATTGAGACGTGCCTGGATATCTCCGATTTGACCTCATTCATCAATTAATTACCACCATTAGTAGGAGGTGATGTGGAACCAAAGCTGAAATCACTGCACCGTGGTATCTCCACCACCAATTTGTTGTCCGCATGCATGTGTGTGTGTATGTGTGTGCTCTTGAAAGACAGGATCCCATTAAGAAGTGATCCAGGTACGTTTGAGTGTGTCTGTGTGTATGTGTACCTACTCTATGACCAGAAAGGCAGACGTGTAGACAAAGTGACAGGCATCAGGCCAAACTCTGCCATCGCTGTCTACTCAACAGAGCTGTGATCGCAGCTCAGTCCTGTCATGTGGCTGTCACTCTATCATTCACAGTCATACAAACACCATACAATCACACCTCACCACTCTGCAGCCGTACAAACACCTACCATGGCCCCATCTTGAAAGGCCCCCTTTGTTCTTTATAGAACAGTCGCTTGCGGTGCATTTGGGATGGAAACTTGAAAAACAAGCGGTAACTGTGCCCTTCCTTACATGTTGACTTCCCTAGTTTATCCCAGGAGTCATAAACCCAGTTGTCTGATGTTCACACAAAACAAAAGAAAAATAATTTTAAGAGTAGTGTATCAGACAAGCAGCTGAAATAATAAAAGTTGCATCAGCAAAACATTTTGCAAATAAATTTCATACCTAAATAAGATTTCATAAAAAAGTGCCATGGTATACATAAATATACATATGAGGACAACTTCGTAGGAGTTCCTGGTAGCAATGTGTAAAAACCCTTAAATTATTTTATTACAATAGCATTTTTGCACAAGAGAAAAATAATTATATATATAACTTTTAATTTAAGCAATTCCTCTAAAATAAATCCAATTGAAGAATTTTTCAAATTAATTCATTACTTCTTTCAGTTGTCAAACTATTTCAATAACTTTCTAATTTAATGTGGTATAAATTTCATGTAAAAATTAATACCACAAAAGTCCAAATCTTTAATCTTTAAGTCACTGGTCACAGGGCTGAATGACAACCCACCAAGCAGAGGCGGTAGGATGCTAAGGAGATTTATAATATCCTGCATAACTACCAGTTGGAAATTCAAAGCAAGGAGTGGATCCCTGGGTTCACTAAGTCTCCAATATAACCATTATGCACCATCTGTATTCAACTGGTGGCTTGAGAGGGATGCAGTAGAAAAGAGTTTTCCTTCCTGTAATCACAAATCCAAGTATGTGGAGTTTGCTAAATGTGATTGCAACATGTTACTGTAAACAGGGGATTTGATCAGATGAGACTAAGCATTTTGGTAATAATTACTCCAATAGGGTCTGGAGAGGGAAGAAAAAAATGACTATGAGAAGCTGCATCTTGTGCCCACTGTTAACCCCTTGTATACCATTACATTTTTGCTTAAACCAGCACAGAGATAGGGTGGTGCATGTATACCACTAACATCAGTTAAGACACTTTAAAACCATATCAAGGTTCATTGCATTTTGTGGTCAGAGTTTAGCCAAATTATGCTTAATTTAGCTAATTTACATTTTAAGTAGCAAAGTAACAATTTCTGCTCAATTTAGAGTTGCTTGATAGGACACAAATACACTTTATCTGTAAATAAATACAGACAATAAATAGTTATGCATGGTGGAAGATCTGTGATGCTGAGGGGTTGTTTGTCTTCCAAATGTACCTCAGAACTTTCTCAGAGTGCACAACATCAAAAACTTTTTAAAATATCAAATATTTTCTGTACAAATTAGGTAAATTCTGTTAGTAAGCCAAATATAGATCATCACTGAGTGTCTTTGTCAGGGGTTTTCAACTCCAGGTCTCAAGGGATGCAACTTTTAGATGTGCCTTTGCTTCAACACAGCAGAGACAAATAATCAGCTCATTAGCAGGACTCTGGAGAACTTGGCTCCCAACTGAGGAAGTGATTCAGCCCTTTGATTCAGGTCCGTTGAACCAGGGACACATCTAAATGTTGCAGAACATCAGCCCTTGAGGACTGGAGTTGAGTACACCTGGCCACTGTGGAATAATTACCCAAACCATACTGAGCCATAGAAACAGAGAAACAGAAACTTTTTTCACTTTTTCCCATGACCATCTCATTCTCTGGAGTCTTCAAGTCAAATAGAAAACATGTGGGTTGAGCAGAAAAGAACCCAGTAGAAGAGAGAAACCAGGATTCTGGACAATCTAGACAACAGACTGCTCAAAGACCCTCTGTATGCTCAATAATTGCAAAATGACTGTTCTGTTGGCCCAGGGGAAATGTGTAAAGTATCATCAGGAGGCAATAACAATTGTACCTAAGCCTTTAGGTCTGATTTCTTTTTTTAATTTCCAGTGAGAGATTATGATGCTGCATGAAAAGATTTACCAGAGAGGAAATAAATGAATTTCTGTCTATCCAGGCATATTTAGATGACAAGCTCTAATGAATTACTACTTTGTTTACTGTTTTCATTCCAACACTCTAAAATGGGCTTGATGAGCTTGTAGTGACAGATATAGCCTTAAGGAGTACCTTCCAAGACTGGTGTAACAGTACAGACATGACTTACTCACATATTTTTGAGGCCAACTTGATGGCTGGCCATGCATGGTCGCACAGCCCAGCACTTCCTAAGATCCTGTTTGTAACTGTCTCTGGAACAAGAGCCCGAGGGAGGAGCCTGCTTAAACTCACTCACCTTCACCGCTGGCATCAGATGCATCTCTGTGCACAGCAGGTTTCCTACACGCACTCAAGCACACAAGACAAGTGTGCATGTTTTAAAAAAATATATATATATTCTAGCGTACACAGACTTGTCACACGGGCTGTGTGCAAACACAGCACAGGGTCAGCACATCACATGGAGGCCTTTGCAGAAATGAACAGTTTTCCTCAAAGGACCTGTGTCAAATAGGCATGCATGGAAAAGCAGAAAAAGCACTTTGCCCCTGCATACATATCTGATGCAGGAGAGCCAAAGTGTCCTCAAATCTTCCTCCACCAACAGCCAATAAAGTCACCTTCACAGATTACAGCTACTATTTAGTGACATGTCGCTTCTATAGCTATGCAACTGGCGATAAGAACGACATAAACAAATTCACGGGTTAAGTGTGGCGAGAGATAAAACAAAAAGCAGGGGGCGCTGTGTAGATGGCCAAGTACTGGTAGTGAGGGTGAGCAGGCGGGCTCAGGAAACGATGATGAAGTGCAGCATTAGTGCGGTGATTAACTCCTTTCCTTGCTCTTCCTCCTCTCGTTCAGTCCCATTTCCTCCCACTGTGAGAAGGGAGGGGAGCCTCTGATCAGTGTGTGTGAGATTCCCTTGACACACCGTCCATCTGTGAATATGAGATGGCAAGCCAGCATGCCTTCTTCACCAACATTCTGCTGAGATGCCATCTCAATGGCTCTCCATTACAAAACCTTTCCTCTCAGCCTCTCAGAATAGAACTAAAACTTTGATAAGATGTGCCCTATTTAGAATCACATGATGCTATGCAGGGTAAAGCTGAGATGTTTGGGCTATACTAACCCAATATTAATTTTCTAGGGACTGATGTAAACATGGTCAAGACCGAAGCTCATATTTCCACATTTCTCTGTCCCACTGTGGTTTGCAGAATGCACTCAGGCAAAGGTTGTGGTAGAGAAGAGTTGTATAGAACAGCATAGTTCATTTTTAAAGATGGAAAAGCAGACGGCCCTGAAGAAAATTATGATTCTCAACAAGAATGAGTCAAAAACCTGGGCTAAAAGAAAACTTTGGAGTCCTTGGACTTGATGGAGTGCTATACAAACACAAGCTACTTATAATTTTACCATTTATTCTGCCAAACTCACCTTCAAAGATGCAATTTATTTTCCTATTTTCTGCCATCTCAGACCACAACTAAAGTGGAAATATAGAGAGAATAAAATAACAGTTCTACCTGCTTTTGAAAGAAAAAGTAAAACCAACTATAGGTAAATAAATCAAATAAAATTTCTTCTCAAATGTTTTCTGCAGCATTTAGGTCAATGTATAATGATGATTTACAGTATGTTGAACAATTTTTATGTTACATTAGCAAGATGTTTAAGATAATCCTGCTCAAAAAAAAAAGAAAAGATGACATTAAGTTAACTTTTACTGGAGATCAGACTCCATATTACAATGCTTAGTAAAAAAAACCAAAAAAACAAAAGGTTCTTTGGCCCTTGTCAGGGAAAAAGGCCCACATCAGTATGGATCCTCCACCATACTTAACACTTAACATATTATGTCTGTTTCTGATGCTCATCCTTTGTCTGTTTGAAAAACCTTCAGTTTAATTTCAACCCCATCAAGTCAAAAATAATGGTTCCAATTAAAGCCCAAATAATGTCTCATTAAATGTAGGTCTTTTAATGTAATTTCCTATGAGAGAATGTGTTACGACAATAAAGTAGCACAGAAATAATCAAAATATATTTTAAGACTCTCTGTACATCTTTACAATGTCATGTGGATGGTACTGTAGCACAAGTAACTTAAAAACTGAGAAAGTTGTACTTTCCACGTTCTTTTAAAAGGCCAATGTGAAAGTCACTGGTTGTACCTCAGATTATGCTGCAGCTCTTGAAAATCATTGCTACATTTTTACAGCTTAGTACCAAAATAAACTTGTAGCTGTGAAAGCATATTATTAAATACCTACCAGCTAAGTACTAAAGTGCTTTGACAAAGTTATATTTAATTAAAATATATATATATATATA